>BLXT01003003.1:2562265-2580095 GCA_019648995.1 Plakobranchus ocellatus
CCCCCCCCCCCCCCCAAAAAAAAAAAAAAAAAAAAATCTCACAGTGACATTCCTAGATCTATGAATTACGAGTAAGGCCACACTTATATTTGAGCAAACATAATGATCACCTCCAGTCTTGTCGACGCTGAGGTCCGTGGGAGGATGATTACACAACCTGATCCATTCTCTGCATTTTCAAGTTGTGTTTTTGGCTTTGGGAATGGTCCAAATGTTACGCCACTCATATAGTCTTCGCTACTATAGCGGCTGTCACTGTTGCTTTTCCCCGTAGGCACATCTTTTCTGCCCCATTTTGTTCAAAACTACGACAAGACTTCTAAATTTGACTCCAAAATACACTGAAAAGACAGTTGAATCTAAGAGAGGAAATGAGCAATGTTTACATTGGAGCCCCATTGCCGCATATGTCACAATCCAAGGTCGTGACCGAGTAAATATTCCAAAGAGCCAGGGGGGTTTTTCCGTTGAGTGAAATTGGTCTACTAGGCCTAGCACACCAAGAATCGTGTCGCCAACTTCCGTCACGCGACATCGGACAGCTAGAGGCAGCTAGTACATCTTTCTATGGATCAGGATCCAGGCATTAAACTTTCATATCAAACCAAAAATAAAATAATGGATACTGATAAAAAAAACTTTTGAATTCATGAGTTTAATCCAAGAAAACGCATTATTATAGAGAAAACCTCATTAGCAAAGAAGTCAAGAGAAAGAATTTTCAAGAAATTGCACAAAAAACGAACATGACAGGTTTGTGAGTCACCCCTTCCCCCTTTTCTCTCTCTCTCTCTCTTTCTAGATTATGTATCCTACAGTACCCAATTTCAAATTCTGAAAATGTTATTTTGATATTCGCCAGTATTTCTGCCCGTCTGTCCTTCTGACTGTGTGACTGTCAGTCTGTCTATCTGTGCGTCTGTTTGTCTTTTACTTGTTTCTTGGTGAGCCTGTGTCATATTTTTCTTTCCTTTTCTTCAGTTTGTCTATTTCTATTCTCTCTCTCTCTCTCTCTCTCTCTTCTTTCTCTCTCTCTCTCTCTCTCACACACACACACACACAAGCATACACTCACTTTACGCATCCACGTAGACATTTCTGACTCGTCTACTTCTTCTATATTGATAGGCCTAATTGATCTTTTATGAAAAAATTATCTTACCACGGAAGAACTCCAGGTCCATTGAAATATGTCACAAGTTTTTCTCTTGTCGACGTGCCATACTGTAATGGACGGCCACAATGAATGGCTCCTCCAGCCTGCTATAGCTTGGTTGTCTTCTCACATTTCAGTGTCTATTTGTGATGCATACCAGTCTCAAGCATTGTGCAATACAACAGCTGCAAGCACAATGTGTTTTGTAGTCTCAAGGTCTGTTGCTATGACAGTTTTTAATACCCTTCATCTTGCTGCCAAAACGCCAAAGGCACACTTAATGCATCTCCTGGGTCTGGAGTGACGGTAGTTGTATTTTTGGTTTTCCTGCGTCAGAACTCTCTGAGAAAGTTGTGATCAGATAGGGTTTTAAAGGGTATGCAACATCTGCTATCATAAATAAGGAATACTGACAGAAGAATCAAGGAGGCAAGCAGTGTCTGGAAGGCCAATGACGTGGTCCAATGTAGTATTGAATGTTTCGCGACTCATTCTGAGATGTAACCTTAACGCGCGGTTCATTTTCCTTCAAGCCAAGAAACAAACGATGAAACTCTCCAAATGTGTCTCTCTTATCACGTATCGGCGTAAACAAGTTGGACGAGAATGAGGATGAGAGGAGGGATCATTGTTCATAGTTATGCCCTTTATTCCATTGCCGGGAAAAAGGGACAGAGTTGGGCACAGAAGGGGAAATTACACCTTTTTTTTTTTTTTTAATTAATATAATACTTTATTGAACATTTTTAAACATTCCTTCCTCGAAGGAGCAAGTCACAACAATAAGATCAACTCGATTTACATTCCAATGATCTCAGGCTATCTGGCTCCCCGTCAAGTCTAGCGCTGCGTGCAAAATTTATTGCAATAGATATAGATCTAAAGGTCTGAAATAAATCGCGTAATAATCTAACAGTAACCAGACACACAAACTGGTCGTGGCAGAAGTCAATCTTTTCTCTTTAAAAACTAATTAAAATTCAAACGCTATTCAACTGAGGTCTTTTTCAAATCTTTATTTCTATAAGGAGTGAGTTAAAATAATGAAATCAAACCTTTTAACATTCTGATAGCCTCAGGCTTTTTGAGCCCCGTTCGAACCATAAGCGCTGCTTGGTAAATTGACTAGAAATTCATGTTCATACCGATCTTGCAAATGCAGTAGTAGTAGAGATCTAGATTTAATCAAGGCCAAACCATACAGCAACCGAACAAAAGCAATCACACACACACATAAGTGAAGACGGACGCTTCTGTCTAGACCAGTGGTTCGCAACCTGCCTTATCATGGTTCTAGTACTAGTAACAGTGCGATAGCTTTCTAATTTTACAAAACCAACATCTCGAGATTTTGTGAATAAATATATTATAGGGTCTATATTTGATTGATCTGCATTTTCTATAATTAGACAATACCCGGCGCATCAGCTGTACAAAATCTGTAGGCCTAGGTAATACTGAATCACAAGAAAGATGGGGACCACTGTTTCAGCTGTCTGTCGGTTAGGCTACCTTGCTTCCTGTAGGTACGACCCTCCCTTGTCCTCCCCCATCCTTTCTCCAGTATGATTGTCTCACTAGGTTCATCAAAGCACGACGAATCCTATCGAATCTTAATGAATACTTGCAAAGCCTCTCTTTTTAACAGTAAAAGCCTATGTTTCCAGCCTAAGGTCTAGGGTAGAAAGGATTTTTTGTAATCACTTACTAGGCAAAGTCATTGAATACTTCCGGCGGAAGATTCATAGGATTCGAATGCTGTAGTCGAATCTTGCCCTGCACTTATAGCTCGCACATCTAAGCATGAGCCCATACTGGAGGCTGCAGTTCGCGTATAAAACAATTCATGTTGTCTATGTTTACATTTTACGAAGTGGAGAAAGTGATGGTTGAAATGCGTGATATGGTTGAACTGCAAACGCTGCTACTAGTATACATGTATTTTTGCAAATTTTGAAAATCGCCAATTTCTACTGAAACTATTTAGTATTTCTTAGTCATTTATTGTAAAAGCAATGTGCAACGAGAAGTTTTCAAGATTTTTGTGTATACAAAAATTAGAATGAATGTAGCGACTTCTTAACTCAAACCCTAACTCATGTTGGATGATGTACGTGCTTAAACAACTTATTATTTCATTTTCTACGTTAGCTTCAGCCCCAATGAGGTGTCAACAAGGCTGCTTGAAATAATGTATTGTATATCATCAAACATCATTGTGTACATTCATTTATATTCGCTTAGAACAAAATTCTGCATCCGCCCTCAAAATACCAAAGTTGGTTGTCAAAGGACTGCTAAAGTAATGATCTATGACAACGATTTTATTGATTTTCTGGCAAGTGAGATACAAATTTTGACTTGAGTACAAATTTTTCATTAAAAGGAATATAGAAATATCAATTACATAATATTTCAGTCGCATGACAATGGTCTAAATGTTATGAATTCTTTTCTTTAGTGTACTTCTTTATCAGTAAAAATTGCTGCTCCCTTTTAATATAAGACTTTTTAAAAAAACTTTCTTACAGATAATGAAGCGACTGAGCCTACCTATCCTGTCTGCCTTGCGAGTCTTAATGACCCTGCTGGCATTCTTCCTGGAAGAATCAATGCAAATGTATTGTGGCCGTGGGGATTACCTTGCTAAAGTAATTGTTGGGAAACGAAGTTATCAAGTTTGTAAAAATTGCAATGACGGCTATTATAACAGCCATTATTTTCACACGCTGACACATTGCTTCAAGTGTACCACATTCAACGAGTACGATCCCCTAATGATACTTGTTGAAAACTGTACTAGATTTGAAGACACGAAAATACGCTGCAAGGAGAATTTCTATTATATCAAAGACCCTACTGGAGGCTGGTGCCAGGCTTGCACCAACTGTAACTTACGTCATCAGTTTTTGGGTAAGGAGTGCTCTGACTATAGCGATGCCATATGTTGTGACAAGGAACACATGATCATCAGGAACGGGACATGTGAGGATTTTGTTTATTGCGGGGTCGACGAATATCTCCAGCATAGAACGAACGATGAAGAAGAATCATGCAAACCTTGTGCAGACGGATGCGGAAACTCCGAGGAACGTCATCGAAAACGAACATGTGAGGAAAAGAAAGATTCGAATTCTTCTAGCATCAGCATCCCTCCAAAAGTTCTCGGGATCATGTTACAGCTTTTGCTAATCATTATTTTGTAAGGAAATGGTGTAGAATGTAACGAAACTTCAACATGTTTGACTGACTATAGATCTCAAAGTCCAATGAATCAACTTGAAAGAAGCTAATGTGAACGTTCATTAATACAATTTTAATTAAACCCATAAAACGGAGGCAACTACAATTTTTAGGGCATATTTGCCAACAGAAAGGTTTAAAATATTTAGCAGTCATTGGAAAAAGTGAAGGCAAACGCAGTAGATAAACTTTTATTGAAATTCATAATTCATGGACTATAGGGAGTAGTAGCACAACTTTATAATGTTAACTGAGAACCGATTTGAGTAGGGAACATGATCGCAAAATCTGCATTTTGCTCTATGCTCTTTAGTGTTACACTGTATGTAAGCCTTGCTCTCTTTGGAGCATCTGTTTACATGATCGTTTTAAATATCTCATTTTTCTTATTCGAAAGTATTTCCAGCCCTCACATTAGAAGGATAGGCCTATTCGAAATTATTTCCAGCCCTCAATAGAAGGATTGGCCTATTTGAAATTATTTCTAGCCCTCACATTAGAAGAATAGCTCTATTCGAAAATATTTCCAGCCCTCACATTAGAAGGATAGGCCTCTTCGAAAGTATTTCCAGCTAGTCATCTTTGAAACTATAATAAGGCTCTATTTTGAAATCATTATTATTCATTATTCCTTCTTTTACCAATTTCATCGAGGGCTTCCACAAGGTTCCATTTTGAGACCTCTTCTCTTTTCTGTCTACATTAATGACCTTCCTGACTATATTTCTATTGGAAATTGTGACATGTTTGATGATGACACAAATATCCATGTTTCAGATTAAAAACTTGCTAATGCTGTCAGAAAAACAATTATTAATTATTTTTTAATCCATTTTTTTTGTTTTTTTTGTTTTTCTCATTCTCTCTTTTACTGCCCCTTTTATATATATATATATATATATATATATATATATATATATATATATATATATATTTGTGTGTGTGTGTGTGTGTGTGTGTGTGTGTGTGTATGAAGACTTCAATGGAAAAAACCAGATACGTCACAAAAATGAGAAGTGGAGAAATCAAGCATACAAAGTGTGCAAGTGTTTTTTCTTTCACTCTTAGCGATTTTAAAAGAGTTAATTGTGGTGGACTTAACTGTTTTATCCATATGATTGATGCTGGATGCGAAACTACTGTGTAAAAAGAATGTAGCTAAGGAGATAACTTAATTTTTGCCAAAATGTGACATCTAGTTTTTCCACTGGAGTCTTTATATAACTAAGACTAAAAAAAAAATAAGATTAAAAAGAATCATTTTTAATACGAATAGCCTTTCTCTGTAAATTATTTTTTTTGCTCAATTTATTTTAATTTAAATATTAATCCACAACTTTTTTCTGTCTTTCTCAAAACGTGTGTTATACACAGTTACATTGCTTGGTTTGGTCCACTATTTTCGCCTCATATTCAAAAATGAAATTTTGATATTTTGACATTGATATTAGTCTGTGAATTTAATTATGTTTTATTAACGGTCAAATAAACAGGGTGTTGTGCCTATTTTGTAATTGTTATAAATTAAAAGTCAATGAATCAATCAACCAATCAATCAATTACAGCCACCAGAACAATAACAACACACACATCAATGAAATTGTAGTACTGGATAATTTGATAATTTTTTTGCAGATTTTGTTTTCTTACAAATTAAAAAAAATTCTTTTGCTACATGTGCACGCTGCCACAAATGATTTTACCCAATGTCTATGTTTTAGCCTAAGCCATCGTAATATATGCTCTTTGACTAGTAAGTGAGATGTGACGAAAAGTTTCGCAACTTATTTAGTCTAGGTCTATTCTTATTCTTTGCTTTGTTTGAGCTTTTTAAATCTTAGAATATTTTACTAACATTTTACTTTCTTACTTTAATTTAAAAGCTTATTTCTTTTAACTTTACTACTTAATGCTTATGTTTTACTTTTAGGTGCAAGCTAAGATATGCTCTTAATTTGACCGCTAAGTCGATGACATGTCATGAAAGGCTTTGTAACCTATTAGCCTAGGTCTATTTTTTAGCTCTCTTTGCTTTGTTTAGAAACTTAGGATTTTCTACTTACCTTAACATTCAACTCGTGTGGAATTAAAAACAATTTAAAAAATCACATGTTTTTTTGTTGTTGTTGTTGTTGTTGTTGCTGTTTTCTTGCAAGTTTAACGAAATTGTTTTTGACTGCTTTGTGTATGAAAGTAATTTGCTTGACAGAAGAAGAAAAAAACAAAAACAAAAACAAAGCACGATCTTGTATTTACAGAAAGAGCATAATCGATACTCAAAAGTCAAAGCCACGCATGTTCAACAGTATCTGGTTAAGCGCAGGCCAGTTAACTACAAGAAATCCTTCACTTAAAATTAATGGT
The DNA here is from genome assembly GCA_019648995.1 of Plakobranchus ocellatus. NCBI lineage: Eukaryota > Metazoa > Mollusca > Gastropoda > Plakobranchidae > Plakobranchus > Plakobranchus ocellatus. The sequence continues at coordinate 2,569,029 of BLXT01003003.1, forward strand.
CGCTTTAGAAGTATGACGGTTTTTTTTTTTGTTTGTTTGTTTGTTTTGCTTTATGACCAGTATGCTCTAACCACAAACTTCGCCAATTGAACACAAACTTTGACGTGGGTTGTGACTGTGAGTATAATTTAAGTGGATGAGATAAGCATGCCCGACCTCACACAGGAGAGAGGATGCGAAATGCGAGACGGGAAATGAAAAACGGGAAACTTTTGCAATCACATAGGATCGGAATGGCGAAACGTGTAATCCAAAAGGCCAGTCTCTTACTACAGCAATTTCATCTTTTTCAAAATTTGCTTTCCTCTCGAATACTTTTTTTGTTTGTTATGTTTTTTGTAGTTCTTTAACTTCAGAATAAGAGTTTGAAAAACGTATTAATTTGAATATTGTTCCATATTAACCTTTCATCTAGGCATATTTGGGTCATCACATTCAATTGTAAGACATCTCAAGCTGTAATCAACAGTCATTATTTCTTAAAGAACCAATATTTACATCAGGATGGCTTTTGCTTGAATCGCATTCCTTATTACCGATCATTATGTAGTACAAAATGGATTCGCCGAAAAGGAAAGGGGCTTTCTCGTTCGGAGTCTAGAAAAGGACTGGGCTGTAGCATGGACCTTAAGTCTTCGTATAAGATTCCACCGTAACTCAGGGTATACATTATTATTAAACTGTGGCCTGAGGAAAAATTCTCTCCCACATCTAGAGGGTCAGTGTCTAGAGTGACTTCTTATTAGGTTACGTGCAGTGCGGGCTGTATTGTGTAGATCATTTGGGTTCTAGAGATCCTTTGGAGTGAACGGTCAGTTGGTCAGTCTATCGGTCATTTGTGGTTAATCAGTCATTTTGGTGTCCAGTGATCATTTTGTGTCAAGTATTCAATTGGTCAGTTTAGTAGCTAGTTATAGTCAGCTGGCCATTTAGGATATTTAAACTTAAAGTGGTCAGATCGTCATTTAGTAGTAGTTTGTGCTCAGTTGGTCATTTTGGGCCCCGTGGTCAGTGGTGGTCAGTTGGCCATTGGTGACTGGGAGTCAAATGTTCACTTGGTCGGTCGAGTTGCCAGCTGTAGTCTCTTTTGGGTGATGTAGTAAGTCCAGGGCTCATTTGCGCTCCAGCAGCTAGTTATTCAGTTCAGTGGTCAGTTGTGATCGGTTAGTTTTGGTATGTTTATTGCATATCCCGCCAGTCTATAACAAGTTGATCACAAGCTTCAGAGCCCTCTGCTAAACCAGGTGTTGGTAACGGGCTTTGAGGTCAGCTGGGTTAGAGGTCATTTGGAGTAAAGTGGTCAGTTGATCAGCCAGTAGACATTTGCCGTTTGTTGTTCATTGAAATCAAATGGTCTGCAGGTAAGTACACTCGGACTTCAGTTAGAGTGATCATTTGGGGTGAAATGGTGCGTTGGTCAATGTTTTGGTCATTTGTGGTTAGTTGTCATTTTTAGTTTCCAATAATCATTTGGAGTTTGTCAGTTTAGCAGCCAATGGTGGTCAGCTGGTCATTTGGGTTGAATCTTTCATTTGGTTAGTCTATAGGTCATTTGTTGTTAGTATTTTTGGGATCCAATGATCATCTGGAATTAGGTATTCAGTCTGTCAGTTTAATAGCCACTTGTGGTCAGCAAGTCATTTGGGTTCTAGAGTTCATTTGGAGTGTAGTGGTCGGTTCGCCACTTCGTGGTAATTTGTGTTTGATTGGTCATTTAGAGTCCACTGGTCAGTTGTGGACATTGTCATAGTATGTACTAAAGCCACTAACAATCAGCATTCTCACTGAAGAGCTCTATCTTGTAAACATTGTAAGTGCGCAATAAAACTCTCTCTTGTTTGATGACATCTGAGTCTTGATCGTGTTTTCACTGGCTCTCGTAAAAGTTGTTTAATCACATACCCACAAGGTTATAAGAATGAGGCGGAACGAGAAAACCAGTCGGGTTGCGGAAAAGTTACTTTTGAGAAATAAGGCTAAAAAGGTGATCGGGGTGACCCAAGGTCAAAATTGAAGTGAGTGCATGACCTCATTCTACATCCATTTCCACGTTATTCTGTATCAATAGTATCAAGAAAAAATGATTTTAAATATTTAAAAAAGATTTTTTTAAACAGTGTGTGTGTGGACGAAGTTGCTAAAATCAAGCAATTTCGCTGTTTTTACATCGACCTCTTTGAACTGCTTCTAGCGCGTACTCATAATTCCCAGCCCTATCACATCATATATCAATGTAACCAGGAAACACCCTACTTTTCATTCTGCGATAGAGCGCATGAATACATGGCCGTGGGAACGACGTAGGGGAAATGCTCATCTTTGTAAACAGCTTAGTCGTCTGCTAAAATTGACGGCACTTTACCATTGAATTTCGACTTACGATCAGCCTATTTCTTTCGAATTTCCCCTTCCTATCTGTGAATTAGGTATTATATTCTTCATCTTTTCAAGTATTTTGAAGGTTTGCTGCATTGCTAATTTTATATCATTTTTTTTAATACATCAAGTTCGGTATCTACGTGTATCTAAGTAATGGTGTCAGAAGCTACCAAGTTTTTTATTAAGTCCAAGTTTTTTACTTTGTTGAAAAGTAGACTTAAAAAGCTACATATGCGTATAAAAAATAGATCAAGAGTCGAGATCTAGTATATTAGTAAACTACGGACTTGTCAACATGTGGTCGCGTCTGCTAGTGGAAAAAAGGGGAATAATTCAAGTTTTGATTTTCACATCAAGTAACCGGTGTTACTTCTCTTGGAATCACTACATTAATACAAAATGTCTCAAAAAGGGCTCACATTTGCAGCATTTCCTTGAAAGAATAATCAATTTGCATGTCAGTGCAAGACTAAAGCAATGCATGACATAGCATAGCCACAAGAAGAGATCTCTGACAGAGATGAAGAATTTGACATCGGATCTGTCACACAGGAAAATAAAGATGGCAGTGAGGTCTATTACATGGCAAATGTTGAAGGGATTGATGTTAATTTTAAAATTGACACTGGAGCTCCAGTCAACATTCTACCCTACCACCTAATGAAAGGAATGAAACATAAGGTGCATCAAACCAAAATAAAGCTGAAGACCTATACAGGCACAGCCATCACAGTCAAAGGCAAAACAGATCTGGCAGTAGATGGACAAAAACATGAGTTCTTTATTGCAGAAGATAAACATCTAACACCAATATTGGGGTACAGATCAGCCAAGAAATTAGAAATTATAAAAATCATGCCAGTGGCTATAAAGGAATACCCAACAGTGTTTGGTGGACTTGGATATTTGAAAGAACCATACAAAATCCAAATTGATAAAGAGGTCAAACCAGTAATATGCCCACCTAGAAATATTCCAGTGGCATTACAACAAAAACTGAAAGACAAGCTTACAGACATGGAAAGCAAAGGTGTGATAAAAAAAGTTCATGTTCCAACTGAATGGGTAAACGGATTAGTGATAGTTGAAAAAGAAGACTCCAAAGACAAGCGATTATGTTTAGACCCCAGGAATCTAAATAAGGCTGTAAAAAGAGAACACCGCCCTCTTCCAACAATCGAAGAAATAACCATTCGTTTGACAAGAGCAAAAGAATTCTCCAAATTAGACGCCAACTCAGGGTACTGGCAAATACCTTTAGATAATGACAGTCAACTATTGACAACATTCAATACACCTCAAGGGAGGTACTGTTTCACTAGAATGCCATTTGGCATCACCTCGGCCCAAGAAGTTTTGCACAAAAGGATTCATGAAGCCTTTAAAGATATTGAGGGAGTTGAAACAGAGATTGGCGACATACTAGTTTGGGGAAAAATACAAAGGAGCACAATGAACGCCTCAGAAAAGTCCTCAACAGATGTCGCGAGATCAATTTGACATTAAATGAGAAAAAAAGTCATTCCAACAAAGAGGAAATTGCCTATCTTGGACACAAGCTAGCCCAGGATGGAGTTCAACCAGATAAAGAAAAAGTAAAAGCCATCACGGTAATGCCACCACCAGAAGATAAAAAAAGGAGTGGAAAGACTTTTAGGTACTTTGAACTACATGGCAAAATTTATACCCATCCTGTCAACGATTTCAGAACTCATCAGAAAACTACTGAAAAAAGACAGCCAGTTTGTATGGGAGCACGAGCAAATAAAAGCCTGTGAGGAAATGAAAAACGCTCTGACATAAAAAAAACAACATTAGGCTATTTTAATCCTAATGAAAAGATCACATTCGAATGTGATAGCTCACAATTTGGACTGGGAGCAGTGGTGACCCAAAGGGGAAAGCCAATCGCGTATGCATCCAGATCCCTCAGTGAAGCCGAATCAAGATACGGACAGACTGAGAAAGAATTACTGGCAGTTGTCTTTGGTTTAGAACGATTTGAAAACCTGACTTATGGACAACATGTCACCGTTCTTTCTGATCACAAACCTTTGGAAGCAATACTCAACAAACATATTTGCCTCTCACCTTCGCGCTTGCAGAGAATGTTGATTCGCTTCCACAAGTTCAACACCACATTGAACCACAAGAAAGGAAAAAAAATATGCTCATTAGTGACATGCTTTCCAGAGTGTATCTCAAAGAAAAACATTTTGTGGATGAACAAATAGAAAAAGACACCCATCCCAATGCTAATCAAATCAGAGATAGGTGGAATGTCAAAGGTTACAAATTAAAACAGATCGAAGCAGAAACTTTTAGAGACATAGACCTGCAGGACTTCAAGAAACAAATCTTAGAAGGTTTCCCATCAAAAGAAACAACCTAAGGAGAAATCTTCATGAATTTTTTTTTATAAATAGTGAGTAACTTTCAATACAGGGAGATTTAATCCTAAAAGGCACAAAGATTATAATACCTCAAACCATGAGAAATGAAATGCTTCAAATACTGCACAGTTCTCATGCAGGAATAGAAAAAAAGTTAACAAAGAGCGAGAGAATGCATATACTGGGGAAGAATCAACAAAGACATTGAAGATTATGTGAACAGATATGTGAAACGTATCGCAACTGAAGACAGAAAGAACCTTTGCTGCCAGTGGAAGTACCACAACTACCATGGAACACAGTAGGCCTGGATGTTTTCACTCTCAAAGGTCATGATTACCTACTATGCGTTGATTACTACTCTAAATACAGTAGTCACAAAATGTTTTACAAAAACTGTGCATGAAATAATTACAGCAACCAATCTTTGCTAGAAACAATATACAAAACCAGGTAATTGCAGACAATATGCCATTTAATAGTCAAGAATTCCTCAAGTTTGCTAAAGAATGGGACTTTCATGTTACAACCACTAGTCCGCTATACCCTCAAGCAAACGGTCAAGTTGAGAGATTTGTCGGCATCATTAAGACTGCTATGAAAAAATCTCAAGATCCAAAGATCGCGATTCTGCAATACAGAAACACCCCCATCACTGGTCTGAAATATTCTCCTGCTCAGCTGCTATTTAACAGAAGACTTGGTGACAACATACCAACCCTGAAGATAAACCTGAAACCAGCCATACCAGCAAAGGCGAGACAAGAGCTTGAGACTTTGCAACAAAAGCAAAAAGTATTTTTTGATCGACATGCAGAGCCGTACAACCAAGACTTTAACAAAGGAGATAAACCCAGGGTCCATGGATTAAGAGCAGAATACACGATAAACACCAAACTCGCTCATACTAGATCAACACCGACAGTGATCAAGCTATGTACAGGCGCAACACACGCTTTATCAGACATGCTTAATCACCACCAGCAGCACCAACTCAGGGTAAAAGTGATAGTTACAATCCTGTCCACTCTGACAATGACAAGATTAATCCAAAAGCCACCTTAACAAGGATAAGCTTACTCAGAGCAAGCACAACGGCAGTCCCCCCAGCCATGACTTGCTGCAGTCTCACAGTTCAGCTAGGACACAAAAAGCTGACATCCAACTATGAAGAGATTCACCTCCAATACGACATTCCCATTATCAAACAAAATGTGGCCGCAGCATCAGACCCCCTCCAAAACAAATTCTGTAGACTGCAATCACTACTCATACAAGGCCATAAGAATGCCTGATTGAAATTAGAGAAAACAAGCATGTTTGCCCGTTCAAATGAACGGGAAAGGAAAAAACATTTTCCTGAGCATAATTTACTTGTCTTAGTATCGCATTAAGTAAATAAAAACCAAGAACTTCTTACTGATGTTAAAAAGTTATATTTTTCAGCATATAAATCGAGGTTTGCCTTAAACTATACGCTGAAGAATGTCTTATAACATAACGACTTTAAGCAGATTTCTCTAAACCTGAACAGGACTATAATCCACTTAACTTGGGTATCATACAGTAAACAAAATGCAAAGAACGCTTGAAAAAAAAAAGGGAAAAATTCATGAACCAAAATGGGAACCAAAGAATTAGCCATCTGAAATGTAGCCTTACTCCCCTCCCCTCCAGGATATTTCTTGATTAAGATTGAATGATCACTGCTTTTGTAGTAAGGAAAAAAAACTGACATTCTTTCGCAAATGAAGTGAAAAATTCCAGAACAAAAACATAAACTAAACGAAGGTACTTTGCATACCGCAGCCTTAATAAGGTTTAATCTATAACCGAGGATCATTTCATGTAAGCTATGAATGGAGTTTGCGTTCTATCATTTTGAAGGGCTTGGGGCCTGCAATAATGAATTAAAAATTACTCTAGCAACTGCCATGATTCATTCAGTATTTAAGCCCTATGAAGTCGAGATGTGATGTCCTTCTCTAAGAGCAAAAGTAAACCAAATAAAGTTACTGTTATGTGACGCAACCTCAATTCAATTTATCCTTGTCTGAACAGGATCCTGAAGTCTGAAAGTTGCTACCTTGACTAGGAGAGAATTTCAGCAATTAAAGATTGAATTTTTTGCATAATTTGAAAGAAATCCTTACATACAGTCCAATTTTTCAATACAAATTTAAATGTTATCATAAAAATCGCCATGATAATCAAAGTTAGGCCAAAGTAAAAAAATTCACTATTACAGCAATAATGGAACGGAAAGTTTGAAATAAACTTTAGCTATGAAATACTGATTCTCGATCTAAATAAATATCTAGGCCAGTATTTTGATTGTACTACCTGGTGTGCAATCATAATTACAACGTGAATCAACAATTTCAAGATAGGGCCTTCTCTAAATTTCCGTATTGGACGATATAATCAGAATCCTGGAACGCAATTTTGGGATAAAATTCCCAAACTTAGACGCATGGATCCTAATTAAAGAAGATCTAGATTAGATTTTTTATCCAACAATATCAAGATTATTTAACTTTATCAGAATTAGGCCTAGATCTAGATCTAGGCCTATCAGGATTTGAATCTACATCCAGACTCTAGGTTCCAATAACATACCTGGATTATAAATTTTAGATTAAACTTGGCTGTTGGTCTATGATTCCGATGAAACAGTCTCTAAAGATCTAATCTAGAATATAGATCTAAATTTAGACTCTAGGCTAGGCTGAATCTCCCTCTAGGCCTCTCCAATCTCGATTCGATTTAACCAAAGTCACATATTTTTTTAATGCTATGCTTTAGGGCAGGCCTAGATCTAATCTAGATCTAGATCTATAGATATTTACTATCGAATTGATACCCGGAGCTGGGTTCAATACACTTCATTTAATCGTTCAGTGGGAACTTGAAGTGCCTATATATGTTTATCGTCGCATTTGGTCCACTTTTTAGAGCGTCTTGGGACAATTGTCCCATCTATTGAACACAGCTTCGTATGGAATTGCCTATGATGACAAAAGTTTTTTAAAAACACAGATCTAAGCGTGAATTGAATTGAAAGGGGCGAGCGGCGAAATAATAATGTTTTTGTTTTCACGGCAAAACAGTATCGAACTCGGAAAAAAAAAGGCGTCACACGCTAGATAAAATATCAAAGAATTGTTTGTCGAAAACCGCGTGTCAATCGGTGCTGGCATTAAAAAGCCTTTCGCTTTTAACCCGCCAGCCACCACAAATAAATAAAAGATGCAACATACACTACAGCTGTGGTCACACCATGCACCTTTAAGCAAAACATTAAACAAGAACACTCCATTTTTCCACATCTTTCAAGAGCACCCAAGGACCCAAGTAAGAATTTCTAAAGTTTTAGAGATTTAATGTGTTTTATTTTTCTCTCCTTTCTCAATTCGTCTTATTTTTTGTCCTCAGAAAAGGAATGAAAACAATTATAATATTGTACATTGGACCAAAATTGACATTAAACTAAAGAAGTGCAACAATTGAATTAAATGTACATTCTCTTTAAAATATTATAATCACCATCATATTGATCTCTAAAGCAATAAAAATAAAAGATGCAGTTAATAAATAATCACCATCATATTGATCTCTAAAACAATAAAAATAAAAGATGCAGTTAATAACCAATAACCTAGCCTATCTATACTATCATTAATATCATGTACATACATACAAAGTAGTGGTTATAACTCATAATCAATCAATTCAACCCGATTATCTAAATGTGAAAAATTAATTACATGTATGTTTCCTTTTACTTTAGATCTATTTCACACGTTAAGTTAATAAGTACACTTTTTTTTCAATAAAAGGGGAATTGTCATAGTGTGTACTAAAGCCGCTAACAATCAGCCTTCTTACTGAAGAGCTCTATCTTGTAAACATTGTAAGTGCGCAATAAAACTCTCTCTTGTTTGATCCCATCTGAGCCTTGGTCTTGTTTTCACTAGATCTCGTAAAAGTTATTTAATCATATACCCACAGGTTCATAACAGACATCTAGTCATGAGAGCCCCAGTGGTCATTAAGAGCCAAATGTTCAATTGGTCGGTCTAGTTGCCAGTAGTGGTCAGTTGGTCTTTTGGGTGATGGGGCCATTTGGTTATTCCACTGGTCATTTCTGGATAGTTGGTCATTTGGGATCCAGTGGCCAGTTATTCAGTCAAGTGATCAATTGTGGTCATTTTTGTGTATACAGCCAGTCCAAAATAAGGTGATCTCAGTCTTTAGGGCCTTCCGTTATATCAAGGCGCCGATCGCGTGGATGGAGATCAGATGGTCATGTGGGTTGGATATCATTTGGAGTGAAGTGGTCAGTTGATGACTTAGTGGACATATGGGGCTTGTTGCTCATTTGGGATCCAGTGTCAGCTGGTCATTGGACCCCAGTTGGTCATTTGGGCCCCAGTTGGAATTAATCGTTCTGTTGATCATCCCATTTGCCAGATGCAATCAGCTCGTGTTTAGTTTAAGGCCGATTTGGCCATTTGGTCAGTACAGTGATCAACATTAGAATTATGAGGCCAGTTTCACTACATGAGCCGAACTTTTAGATGCCTCACAAACTTCTTCTAACATAGTCGAACATTGTCGACATAACTTATCATGCTTATCATCTAGCTGCAGTAGGATATAAAGGTCAGTGTTATGGAAAGTGTGAAAAGAGAGAAGAAGGAAATTACCGTTTTTCAACGCCTTTACACAAAGTAAAAAAAAAAAACTGATATAAAGAGATCTTAAAGGTTGATTATAACTGTATATTATAGTATAATATACATGCACTAGTTTCGCGAGACACTATTTTCATTTAACGTCAAAACTGCATCGAAAATGTTTTTAAAAATTTTTTCGAAACTAATTTTAGATCCATGTAATCGACACACCGATTTTCACTTACGTTCATAACACCCGTCTTTCAATATTTAATGATTTATAGTCACTCGCCACTCTGCCTCTCCCCTTCCTAACTTTATATCTACATCTTCCTTTATTTATACCTTCATTCACAGGGTGATCTGAAGGCTTATATTATATTAAAAAAACGAAAAGAAAAGAAGGCAGGTCTCAAACACTCAAGACCATAGACATTCAAGACGAACATTTCCTAGAAATTCAACAGGATTACTGGCTAAACTGGGCCCAATAGATTACTAGATTAATTAATAAAGTTATGCAACTTTGAACGATGCAAGACCTTATTATAACCCCAGAATGTTTTTGGGCAAATTGCACATGTATCAATTACAAAAAAAAAAACAAAAAAAAAATTACCATAAATTAGTTCGAGTAAATATTTGTTTAAAGAGAGATTAATTAAGGGGATTTCAAATTAAAGAATATAATCAAAATAAAATTTGAAATTACAACCGAAAGTAATCATTCTCAATTAATGAATATTCTCGATTACCGAATCCTAAAAATAGTCCGGTCTTCCCAGCCCATGTTTATCGAATTAAAACTGATTTTGTTTCCGCCATTGTGTCGAGAGCAGCTCATTGAATCGTAACAGAGAAATTGTCGGTAAACATTCCTGTGGAAACAAACTTCTTCACAAGAAAATATTAGTTGTACAGCTTGAAGCCATTTATTAGTGAGTGTAAAATATCTTCTTTCTTTCTCGTACTTATTATTTTACGACCTATGTTAATATTTACCAAGTAAAAAAAAAAAAAGATCTTAATTGATAAACAAAATAAAATCGTAGTTTTAAGCTTTTTAAGATTTTAGAGAAAATATCGTAGATAAAAATACTTATAGAACAAGTTTGTTCATAATAAGCTTACCAAAAAATTAATGTTACAAAATTATAAATGAAAATGAAGCGAAAACGTTTGCGAAATTGATGCAACTGCATGTTTTAAGCGAGCCTGTCAACTTCTATTAGCTTTTGACTAACCAGAAATTGACGGTATGTTAACCAGTAGATATCTGTAGGTACTTGGCCTAAGTTTTTGTAAGCTCGTAGGTCAAATAGTTCGAGCAGCAGCAGCAGCAGCAGAAGCAGTAGAAGTAGCAGTAGCAGTAGCAGCAGCAGCAGTAGCAGCAGCAGCAGCAGCAGCGGCAGCAATAGTAGTAGTAGTAGTAGTAGTAGTAGTAGTGGTAGTAGTAGTAGTAGTAGTAGTAGTAGTAGTAGTAGTAGTAGTAGTAGTAGTAGTGGTGGTGGTGGTAGTAGTAGTAGTAGTATTTGTAGTGGTAGTAATAGTAGTAGTAGTAGTAGTAGTAGTAGTAGTAGTAGTAGTAGTAGTAGTAGTAGTAGTAGTAGTAGTAG
>BLXT01003003.1:2591791-2605949 GCA_019648995.1 Plakobranchus ocellatus
TTTTTTTTGGATGTTGCTGTTTTCTTGCAAGTTTTACTGAATTGTTTTTGACTGCTTTGCGCATGAAAGTAATTTGCTTGACAGAAAAAAAAAATAAAAACAAAGCACGATCTTGTAATTACAGAAAGAGCGTAATTGACGCGCAAAAGTCGAAGCCATGCATGTTCAACAGTATCTGGTTAAACGCAGGCCAATTATATAAAGTCTTCACTTAAAATTAACGGTCGCCTTAGAAGTATGACGGTTTTTTTTTTTTGTGTTTTTTTTTTTGCTTTATGACCAGTACGCTCTAACCACAAACTTCGCCACCTTGACCCAAACTTTGACGTGGGTTGTGAGTATAATTTAAGTGGATGAGATAAGCGAGAGATGAGCGAAATGCGACACGAGGAATGCAAAACGAGAAACATTAATTTTGCTATCACATAGGATCGGAAAGGCGAAACGCGTATTCATCTAAAACGTCAGTCTCTTACTACAACATTTCAACTTTTCAAAGTTGGCATTCCTCTCAAATGCTTTTTATTTAAAAAAAAAATTAGTTCTTTGATTTCAGAGTAAGAGTTTGAAAAAAGATATTAATTTGAATGTTGTTCCATATTAACCTTTCATCTAGGCATATTTGGGTCATCACATTGAATTGGAAGACATCTCAAGCTGTAATCAACTGTAATTATTCCTTAAAGAACCAGTATTTACATCAGGGTGGCTTTTGCTTGAATCGCATTCCTTATTATCGATCATTATGTGGGTACAAAATGGACTCATCAGATGAAGACTCACTGACACCTTTGATAACTTTTAGTCTTACATTGAGAAACATAAATGGAGAACTCGTAAGAATTTTTTGCTCTTGGTAGCAAAAAAGATAAAACTTTTCTTTTCAATTACTTGAAAATGAATCTTTAGAACCTATGAGGGACTTTAAAATAATTAGCTATTCCATTTTTACAGTCTAAGACTGAGAGAGAGAGAGAGAGAGAGAGAGAGAGAGAGAGAGAGAGAGAGAGAGAGAGTCAGCCAGATGGACAGACAGACAAACAGGTAGACTGACAAAGAGATGGAGACAGGCAGGCAGATATAGAGAGACAAACAGCAGACAGACTGAAAAAGAGAGAGGAAAAGAAGATATTAAAAGAGAGTATTAAGAAATAAGATTAACCTAAGCAATCATTACAAATTATTATTAATAATAATCCTAAGCAGATTAGTCAGTGGGTAGCCTACGCGCATTACTGATACACAACGATTCAATAAGCAAACAGATGTACACTCACTGTGGCTTGATTTTGATGCTTATATTAATTGTACCATTCAATTTAAAATGTTTACTTTTGTGATAGGTGTATTACTCATCAATGGCATCCCAAACCTGTTTCTGTTAATCTCTATTGTCAAATTCTGGGAGTGCAGGGTCTATATCTGAGGCCTAATTTGTTCTAGCTTTATTTATAATTATGAGTTGTTCTTTTACTTTTAACCACTCTTTTGGGATGTATTAGGAAATAACAATACATTGTTACTCTCTTACTTTACGCTTATTACAGAGAAAAATAATGGATGGAGAGTCCGAAATTATCACTTTGCTTAAGCATATAATTGTAAAAAAAAATAATCTTAGGTTTGTTAACTTAGAGATGGTCTTATAGTGTTTCGCCACACCTCCTATGTGCGGGCTGCAATCGCATGTTTTTTGGCTCACGTATTCCGTATTTCACGTTTCGCCTCACGTCCTAAATGAGGTCGGCCTTAATACTGACGGGAGTCAGCAAGGAGTCGTGCCCTTATAGATGCTAGAATGTACGCTCTTGGCACAAGAAAAAAAAAAAGGGGGGGGGGGGGGGGGGGGGGGGGGGGNNGATCCGAAAAGGAAAGGGGCTTTCTCGTTCGGAGTCTAGAAAAGGACTGGGCTGTAGCATGGACCTTGAGTCTTCGTATAAGATTCCACCGTAACTTAGCGTATACAGTATTATTAAACTGTGGCCTGTGGGACAATTCTCTCCCACATCTAGAGGGCCAATATCTAGAGTGACTTCATGTTAGGTTACGTGCAGTGCGGGCTGTATTGTTTAGACCTTGTACTTTGTTTGCTTTATGGTCTTGGTAATTTGTTGATTTGCAAATTAAAAACAAACGATGAAAAAAAAGGAAAAAAAAAATCACACCAAAACAAAGCGTAGAACCAAGTTAAATATCGCGTTATATATGGCCCTAGCCCCTGGTTTGTTCAGCCAAGCGAAATAACATTTTTGCAAAGTAATATGGGTAGCCTAATAATTTATTATTTTTATCACTTTTTGTAAAGAACATCTCCTAAAAGTATGCTATTCAAGGTTCCTGAGCAACGTGCGTATAACCGGACACTAGTATTCAAATGTACACTTGGAATAATGACACTGGATTGGATTGACCAGGACATTTAAACACGACTTAAAACAAGATAAGTTACACTTTGTTTGGGGGATTATCTGAACTGTTTAATAAAGCATTGCCCCGTGACAGAAGTGTCCAATACCTTACTGTATTCAGTTATTCTCTTTTTTAGTTTCAGGAGTGGCTGCGGGGGTCGCCTTCACTCGGATATAATGGTCTTCATTATAGCTAGATCTTAATAAACCAAACGCTGCATGCACATTTGACCAACATACATATATTGTCATTGAAATATCAACTTAGTTGTGTCATAATCTTTTTAATAGAAAAAAGTTGGAACAATTAGTGTTCCCGATTCTGTAAAAAAACCTTGATTTTAACGCTTTCTTTTTTTTTAGCTTTCTACATTTTAGAAAGCAACACGAATAGTTATTTCAATCAATCAAAAAGATTATCAACCTTGAAAAAATGAATTAGTTAATAATAATAGTATAAGACTGTAGACATCCCATTCTAAAATGAGATATAAAGGAAAGTACCAATTAATGTGTCTTAAAAAATCCGATTTACATTTTTTCTTTGCATTTCCTTCTAGCTACCCATTAATAATTTAATCAAGGGGCTATTTTTTTTTGTCTTATGTTTCAAGGTCATCTTTTATTAAGTTTTCAATGACTATTGATAAGCTAAAGTAAAAAAAAAAAAAGTATACATTTATACCAAACTCCCAAAAACATAAGTTTAAGGATCCTGAAGATGCAACGGTGGTTAAACTAAAGGGATTAATCCATATAAAAGAATACAACACAGAAATCAAACTTTTGAGAAAAAAAGCTTAAAGGGTGAAACATTGTTAAGTATATTCTGTGTTGTTTAACTTGTTCTTATAGGTTTGAGTTGGTGGTTTTACTCTTTTATACATAGGGTCAAGCTGTGCTATTTAAAAAAAAAATACATTGGCCGAAAGTTTGCCTTGATGCTTGCATTAGATTGAATTTGAGAAGAAAATATAAAAGTGCAAAACAAACTTTAATTTGGTCCACTAAGCTTGTTGAATTACAAAAAAAATAAGGATTGTACCGGTTATCTGATATCTTTTCTTTTTTTATTTTTTTTTTTGTTTTCTTCCTCAACACTGGCTTTGACATTGAATCTAGTCTTTGGACTACCATGAGGAGCATTAATTATAAAATCTCAATATCTACCTAGGCAACTACATGATAGAGCCGATCTTGCTATAGTATTCTACAATGAATGGGTTTCTTCCTTACCCCCAACTTAATCAGTTCACAATAAGTTTTCATGTAATATGTAGGCCTGTCAGATGAAATGTCAGTAACAAGGGTATCTTCAGTCACACGCTGTTGCCAAATGCTGAACTGTAGAGAATCCCCTCATGTATACTCTTTCATAATCTGAGACTTTAAGTGGGACTTTTTCTTTTGACAAAGTACAAAAATTATTTTATATATATATATATATATATATATATATATATATATATTTGTGTGTACGTATTATATATATCAATGTACACAAATACATTAATTCCTCATGTAACAAATTGTTGCGACAATTTAGAAAAAAAACAAAAAAACATGAGCATTTGAAGTATGATTTCTCATTCTTTGCACTGATCCTTTCTTAACCCTAAACTTGTCATGTCGGAATCAACACTCTCAAATTTTTTAACACAACAAAACAATCATCATGGAGTTTCAGGTTAAATCAATGATGTAAAATGTTAGAAAATCAGGTTTCAGTTGTATTGAGGTTGATGGTATACCACAAACCTTTGACTCAAAATAGGATTGTTCATCTCATAAACCTCATCACTTTAAATCTATGAATCCTTTTTTTTTTGGGGACAGTCTGCGACGAGAGGTTTGGAAGAAGGCAAAAGCATAAATGGACGAACATTCCAATGGATATAAACTTTTTATTTCATTGACTGATGAGACATATGTAGAAGCCCAATAATACATGTTGATAATATTTGAAAGACTTAGACAAAATATATAAATTTAATGAACTGTTACAAGTACTATAAATTTTTAAAAAATATGATTGAATACAACCAATTACCATCACAAAACAAGCAAAAAAAATTATAAAATGGAATTCATCTGGACATAAAATTTTGATCATTTTTTGCGAACGCACATGGAATGCATTTGTCCTTGTGTACGACTTGCATGCCTTTATCATAAGTGTAAGTGTATTATGCAGTTCTTGGTTGTTGACTACACCTAAAAGCATACTTTTGAAACATGAACAATCTATCTTGACAAGAATGCCTTACTTAGCCTTACAATGCTGTACTCAAGAAAACAAGAGAAGTAAACTTTCATGAGGATAAAAAAAAACAACGAACAAAATAAGCAAACTCAAGACTAAAACTGAGAAAAAGCAAATATTCATAAACTTTCAGATGTTCCTGGTCATGATTGTGCTCCAATTCCTCATTATTCTATCTTGAACAAAATAAATTACTGAAAAAAAAATTACATCGTCTTCTTCAGGTGCTATAATTGTGACTAACTCAAGCAACCTGTGGCTCTCCATAACAAACAATAATCATTTTTTTTTTTAATTCAAAAAAAAAAAAAGAGAAAAGAATGAAAAAAATTTACAGAAATTTGTAAACTACAACAACTAAAATACAGGCCTAAGAACCTTTATGAAATATCGGCAGTAAAATAAAAACATGGAAGACTTGGTGTTTACACATAAAAACATGAAAAACCAGTGAACAGGCTAATGAATTAAACTTTTTTCTCACCCATTTACATCAATTTCAAAGAAAAAAAAAACCAATATAGAAAGATCTGCATCAGAATCAATAGGGAAGAGAAAAAAAGGCCGACAATTTTGTTATGAATAAAAAAATCATGATCAAGAATAGCCATGCTTATAATATTCCCCTATATCCTTCATCTAAATTGCGTATTAATACAGTACTATATAATGCTTGTTTTTAAAAAAATTGAAAAATCAGTTCTCTTGTGTAGATTAATGTATTTGTGTATGTATATAAAACATCATTGAATAAGTCAACAATATAATATCAGAAACCAAGATCATGAAAGGAGATCATTGTGCACCCTCAGATAAAATGTGACAAACTCAAATCAAAATGCTCAGAGGCCTTCATTTTATAATACAAAAAAAAAAACTCAGTCAACTCAAACATTCCAATTTTCACATGAAACAGAAAAAGGAAAAAAGGTCAAACTCATTCTTCACTGGAAGAGCAAATTCAAATGCTCATATTTATTTTATAGTTAAGTGATATAGTGACAGCAGCTTCCTCCCAATTTGGGCCAAAAGAGAAAAGCAAACAGTTTTTTTTCCGGCTACTACAAAGAAAATCACAAATAAAAAAGGAGAAAATTGAAGAAAAAGAAGTGACCGGATTTAGGGAACTCAAAACCATTGACTGGGTCTAAATCTGAGCAGATACCAATAATTAGGAACGCATGTTTGCATCTGAAGCCATAGGTCTTTCAAAAAGATTTGTTTCACAATTATCATTCCCCCTAATTGGTTCTAAAATGATACTTTGCATAGATGACATTTATATCAAGTCCTGATTCTTTCCCTCTTTCAAAGGTGCATAAGACTTTGTTGGTTTAAATTCTCAGTAAATATACTTGCTACAGCAGCCAGGGCAAAGTTCATTTAAAGCTATGACTCACAGCAAGGGTCCAGCTCATCAACAGCCTCAGCTCTCACAACAACACTAATTTTTCCTTCATACCATGAGTTAAGAATCAACAAGGGGGAAGAGGGAACAGTGTGTGTGAGTAAATATACTGTAACTTACAGATCGGTCATGTAGGATTGTCACTGACTGACTGCAGTGTGTCTGCTGTTATACAAAGAGGACACAGGATTGCATCAATTTGTGATGGGATACCAGCAAGCATTGTCATTTGAGTAAATTAGGGTCTATAGGCCACTACTATAGCCTTCAGCAATCACACACATACCATTTATTTTAAATCTTAATTTGAAAAGACAAGAATGATCAGCTTTTATTACAATAATTAATTATTTAAAAAGGAATGGGCCCTTGCACTTCCCAGCTTCTGGAGGTGAACTCTACAGTATTTATTGATGTACGGTATATTTTGTACCTTTAAAATTTCTGGCATTTTGAATTTCTCAAATACAAACAAACAAACAAAAAGTGAAATATTCAGATTAACATGAAAAGCTTATCATTGACCCGACTCCCAATGCATGATTGCCAATTATTAAGCAACTAAACACTTATAATTAATTTTTTTGAGATAAATGGATACTAGTATTAAGATTTTAAAAAAATGGTTATTTCTTCTTACGATCAACTTATTACAAGTTCGACATACAACCCTTTTAACCAAATCTCTTGAAAATCTCAACAAGTCCAAAAATGTTGTTAAAGAAAAAAAAAAACTTGCTAGAATTATTCCAAAAGCCACTTACATTACAATGGAACACAAGGAAAACTTAAGTTGAAACCACGCAAATATACATCCAAACACATTGAATAAGGTATTTTGAAAATAAAAAACAGAATGGCCTCTTTATAATTTGTTCAATAAATTTTTCCAATAATACTGTATATCAAAATTGTTGTAGCTATATATCCTTCAATTTCTTTTGCCTCCTTCATAGGATCAAGGGAATAGGTTTCTGATATCGATGCTCAGAAAGTTTGTACACTTGCCTTGGTTGCTATTGCTGATATGCACATACATTAAAAAAAAAAAATGGTAATAAAATTTTAAAAAAACCCAAAAAACCTTAATATATGATGAATTCACTGAGCACCTATTTCAATTTTTATTTTATTAACTATACCCATACATAAGTTCCTAAATCATAATTTATGCAGAGTGAGGAAGTCTTTTCATTACACTATCATGTCCAATA
Source organism: Plakobranchus ocellatus (assembly GCA_019648995.1). Taxonomy (NCBI): domain Eukaryota; kingdom Metazoa; phylum Mollusca; class Gastropoda; family Plakobranchidae; genus Plakobranchus; species Plakobranchus ocellatus. The sequence continues at coordinate 2,599,085 of BLXT01003003.1, forward strand.
CTTAAAGTTTTATTAAACCGAAAATGATAACAAAATTGACAAATGGGACAGTTGTCAATATCCTGATGTTATTGTATCAGATCTGTGACTTCTCATGTTCTTTGCAAATATTACACTTTTACAATAAAGAACGACAACAAAATAGACAAATGGGACAGTTGTCAATATCCTGATGTTGCAAATATTACACTTTTACAATTAAAAAAAAAAGGCACTTGTATACAGGTAAGAAATAAACCCTCATGTTTTGGCAAGTCTCTTGCTCTTGGACTAGTAAGATAAATATTTGGTTGAGGAATAAAGTAATAATTATATAAGAAGATAAATAACTGCACAGAACTATCATCCATTTCCTTGCAGTCCCCACGCTTGTCTATGTGGTATGACATGCATACAGGATTCCAAGCACATGGAACTTGCAACAGATATTTGAGATCAAGGGAAGAAAATCCTGCTGAGGGCATAAAATATAAATTAAACATAAAATCCTGCTGAGGGAATAAAATATGAATTAGAAACATACAGCCAAGCACAATGTAAAGTGGCCCAAATTTATTGATACTGACGTGTGACAGAGATCTGACCTTTGGCTTTATAATGTCAGCTTTATAAACAATTGTTTCTTTTACACATACATCTAAAAACACTATGAAAAAAAAAATTGAACACATATGTGTAACTTTCTCTTGAAACCAAATCTTACTTTCATTTGGCAAGTCTTTTGCATCAAAAGGAAGCTAAGTCAAGGATCACAATAATGACTATCAAACAATAAATAATCAACATTAAAGATCTATCGATATACAAACATGTATCAAAAGAATTATGCAAGTTACTGACTGTGTCTACCCTCGGCATTTTTTTTTTTTTTACATCCACATTAAGTACTTTCAACTGCACCAAGCTGACAATTTATGCACAGATAGAGAAAACTCCAATGCTTGCATAGTTAAGGCGATTTCTGTCTTGCACATGCACTTAGGGTGCTTCATCATTCACATCTTTGATCACCTCAGACTTATATGTACCACCAACCGCAGCGGCAGCACTTGGTTTGATCACTGGGTAAAGGAAAAACAACACTTCTTACATTATCTTAATAATTTGCCACAGCCTTTATGTTCTCTACAATAGTGGCTAGGTGTCGGAACTGCAGGCACTGAACAAAACAAAAATTATTTGCATACAAGTTCATGTACAAATGTTCCAAAACAACAGCATGGACTTTTTTACAGAACAATTTTTCAAAGCAATGTGATATATATCCCCTGTGAGTATCTGAATAACATTTTCATCAATATAGGATGAGGTTTTACCCATTTGTACTGACGTTACACTTAAAAACCTTTTTATAGGCTACCATAATAAAACATATTGATCAGTTTTTTCTCCAAATATACTCAAGTAGCAAAGACTCTGAAAACAATCTTAATACTTCAAAAGCATACATTTGTTTGCATGTTATGACATAGAGATATAGGCCTATATTTAAATTTTAAAAAAATAAGGAATGAAAAAAAAAAACAACATTTTTTCAACTCAATTCTTTTTCCTCCTGACCTAGGCTCAATTCGTTTCAAAATTTGCTTCTTCATAACTGAGGCTCTCCGTGTTTATCTCGTTTTCAAAACCAAGGCTAATCGCTCTGTTAAAAAAAAATTTTCTTCAAGGCTTACTTCATTTAAAACTCTCTTCCTCCAAACCAAATACGACCATATAGAATCAATTTCTTTTCTCCCATAACCCATTCTCCTCCTCATAACCAAAGCTTATCATAATTCAAATTTTCATTCTCATAACCAAGACACAGTATAATTCAAAAATCTCTTCTCATAAACAAGGCTTAAACTCCTTCAAACTTCTTCCTCATAATCACCGCTTGTTCCGTTTTGAATTCTCTTTCATCATGATTCCAATACTCTTCCTCAAGATGAAAGCTAGATTGTGAAGGAAATTAGCGATCATAAGAATGGTTTCCAACATTCACTCCATGCCACTGCAAGAGTTGCTTGTCTGGGGAATCTTCCCATGTTTCATTCAGTCTCAACTACATGAAAAAAAAAAAAAAAAGTAAAATAGAAAAAGGAAAATGAAGAAGGCTGGGAAAAATTACTGGAGGACACATTTATCGAAAATTCTCTAAATATTAAGAGCTCTGACAACCTTTGTTTTTATCAAATCTTGATTTCTGCCCTGAAAACTTAAGCTATGAGAATGTCAAGGTAAAAAAAAAAAAAAAACCAGGAAAAAAGCTAGGTCTTCCATTGCACCATGTTGAAACCTCTCCAAAACATTTAGTAAACTATAAAACAGAGTTGAAACATAAGCAAAAACAAATTCACAAACTGCTCTGAATAGATACGATTAATCACAGTCTCGAAAGTAAAGAAAGATGTCTGGCTGACTATGCTAACACATTCTAGAGTAAGAAAGAAGAAGATGCAGTATGTTTTGAAACCTCTTCATCTGTGTAGGATTAGGTAAATACATATATATAAGAATGAGCTATTCACTGGATTAACATTTTAGGAGATGTATGACAGTCAGAAAAACAGTGCTAAAACAAAAATGTTCCAACCAAAATACTTTGCTAAGACTAAATGGTTTTGAGACCCGCACTATTTTTCACTAAAAAATTATTCCGACAAATTCAAAATAATAAACCAAAGTTGATTCTATAAGTTCACAGAATTTCTGCTAAAGGGTGTTCTACAGTGTATGTTTATAAATTGCACAAACACAAGTCTATGAATTAAAAAAAAATTAATCAAGTGTCACAAAGGAAAAAAAAATCACTATAAACTCAACTTCATTTGCCAATGAGGCACCTTATAAACAATAAACATTTCATTCATTGACTTAGAGGCATCTCACTGCAGAAACACTCCACTAAAAATGCTAATCCTAAGCAGATTTGACCTGTGTGATTTCCAGGGATGATCTCTTGCCACTTAGAAATCGTCACTCCAAAAATCATTTCTTGCCAGAAATCATGGGATTGGTAAATGGGTTTTCTTTTCTAAATCATTGAACATTACACCTTATATTTTGGGCTGCAAATTTTCACACATATGTGTGTTAAAAGGTACTTGACAGTGGCAAAAAGATTGCCTTTTAAATATATTTGTTTTATTTATAGCTTAAAAAAAAAATCCTGTAAAAAATCATTTAATTGATCATAACTATCGACTGAAGTAGTTTTAAAAGTGGATTATCTTTAATCTTATAGAAAAAAGGATTCTGTTGTGATGAGTAGTTGACAAAGCACCAAAATAATAGGTATATTTTATTTACACAGAGGCTCTCCTCATAAAACACTTTTATTTTGTCAGTGGTATATTCATGCATGAAGCCTATTTAAATCTGTAGATACCTTCCACCCACAAAAATGCATGCCAAATTAATATGAAACCTGAATTTAACAGGAATGCTACTGATGGCTTCATAAACGGGTTTCAATAATAATATTAACTGTACTGTGTTCATATCTCCATACCTCATTTTGTGACCACAAAATTAAAATTTTGTAAAAGAATATGTTTACTGTTATCATTTGCCCTTGTAACTTCATGTACTCATATAGCATATTACTGTACAGGAGAAATTTACCTTTCGGCCTTGTTCTCTTCGCACTTGTTTTAGCTCCCAGTTTCGTTGATTTTTCTGGCTGGTCAAAGCTGATTCAGACCCACAACCCCAGACCTTTAGAAAATTAAAAAAATAAACTCAATAGGCTTCATAATTCAATGTACGGAAGATTAAAAATGGTAGGCATTGACAATTTTTTTTTTTGGTTAGCCTCTAAGGCTATGAACATAATAAGAATTAAATCGAAACATTCATGCAACACAGATTTCAACAAATTTACCTCTAGCTTGTTCAGTCCACAGGAAACTCCATAATGTTTAGCAACATCAAAATCTTGAGGGAGATTCAAAACTTCTGATTTACCATCACAACCAACTTGAATTCCTTTGGGAATCCCCCTTGAATTCTCATTCCAGCGTACCATGTTTGCACCAGCTGTTACAGACAATTACAGTATATACTACGGTTCAGTCCACAAATAAATTTCAAATGTCATAAACATGATGGATTCAAAGACAAATCTGAAAAGAGTATAAATAAGGTATTTTTCTGCTTTATGGGGGTAGAGAGAAGAAATTGAGAAAAATTGACGTCCATAAGTTTTAGAAAAAAAGGACATTATTTTGCCCTCTTTCATTAAATTAACACATTTCATCTCTGTTTACTGTGTGTGGCAATCCCACAAAAATATTTTGCCTTAACTGCATAGCCCCAGGTAAGTTTCAAAAGATGTGCCTATATAAATTTTTAAAAATATACACTAAAAAATAAACATCAGTAGAAAAAAAAAAAAAAAGAAAACTGCTTAAAATGGCCATTGAGACAGAACTCAGGCTTCGAACTGCATAATTCCCTATTGCTTAAAATGCACTCTCTTGTTTGAATGAATAGTAGTATGTATATTGTGTGCTAAATTACACTTTTTCAAATATTATCTAATGATATACTGTTTGATTTTTGAGACATAAAATTAGTAAAGCACAGATACTACAGTTCATGTCCTAGTAGCAAAAGAACTTGCCTTGAACAACACGAAATACTGGCAAGAGTTGAATCAAACGGCAATCTTCTCCTCCAAACTTTTTGGGGCCTTCTCTACGGATAAGAAATATAAGCAAAAATCAAAATGTTAGCTATGTCCTTAGGAGCATCCACCATCTTCCCAACTTTAAAATAAAAAAAATCTTAATGATAAATTTGAAAAAAAATTGAACATTTAACTCCCTCCCACTATCACAAAGTTCAAGAATTTCATTTAGGTTAATATGTATAGCAGTCCCACCCACAAAATGAATTGAGTTGCATATATAGCAGTCCCACAAAATGAATTGAGTTGCAATCTCCATAAATGGCTTATGTGCTCAATTCTATATATGCACAGCTTTCTGTACATATGCTCTAGACTGTCTGTGGTAATTATCACTTCTTTAATTTGGGACTTTGGTCTTAATTCAGTTATTTAGATTCACAAATCAATTTGCTTTATTTCAAGCAATACAGATATTAAATTCATGCAAAGGATGCCCTTTGAGTTCATCCCTTCACAAGGATATTCAGATGAACAAATTAAAGATAATGCTATACTATCAGATAATAGGTCAAGGGGACAGAATAAAGAGAGAGGTGGGGGTTTTTTGTTTTTTTTTAACATAGTACAATTCTAAATAAAAGAACCATCCAACTTCAGAACCAGAAAGCAATATTTGAAATTCATTTATTGAAAGATAGGCCCAGTAAGGTACTGAATTTTCTTTTTCAAATGAAATCACAATTGCAATTGAACAAACACGAGCAGTGCATTACTTGTCTATCTTACCCATCAATTCTGGAGACTGGCTTTTCAACTTAGAGACCAAGCTGGTGTCAAAAGTAATTGCATAGTATCTTTAACTTTGGCCGGGAATAAATGGGAAACTGTAAGTCTTATCATGAAAATATACTGGAAAATATTGACGTCCAAGAACACTTACACCCAGCCTCGATCAACAGCAAGACAGTAAAGGTTTCTTCCTTCAAATGATAAAAATGTGACATTCGGAGCATGGTAAGAAGTTACATGTGTGTTGAATCTGTTGAAAAATACAATTAGATACATAAATCCTGTAAAGAAGATGCAGATTTAAAAAAAGTATTGCATCTTAAACAATACCATATTCTTAAAGCTTTCTTTCCAACAGTTGAAGATAAAACCTATCTACCTTAGTTCTCATCTAATGTACTAATTGTGCTTTCAATCTGACTTCACATGATTCCAAGTTTTCGCTTTCAAATTGCTGTAATATCTTTTTCTTTCCAGCTTTTTTTATCACTGAACAAAAACACTGCCAACAATCTGTAAAAACAACAAATCTACCAGGTAAGGCTTGATTAAAAAAAAAAAAGTTCAAATTTGATAGCTTCACAGAGCAGTGAAATGTTTGATGGATTTTTAATCAGGGTATGGTTGAATTCAAATGTCACATCACCTATTAATAGACAATCCATGCTGGTCACTGTTGTAGAGAAGTGTCCATCCTTGGACCTGAGGAAGTCTAGCCTGGAGGATGGAAAAGATACGTATGCAAAAACATATTTCAGCTTCCAATATTCAGCAATGTTTATCCCTTGACATGAAGAGAAATCTCTTAAAGTCTAACCCACCGCTCTCAGCAGCTCAATTTCTATTGAGTTGAATGGAGTCAAGGAAAACAAACACTAAATTACAAAGGAGCGAAAAGAAGTTCTATTATTTTTTTTGTAATAATTGAAACTCTCACCTTAATAAGGATTTGAAAAAATAATTTTCTACAAGAAGTATAAGTGTTCTACGAGAAAAAAAAAAGTCTATGCTTTTTTCTTCGAGATACATTTAAATGCAATTCATCACCCAAAATGCACAACCTTTTGTCATTCAAAGTTGTAAGAAAAAACATGCTGTGTTTTTACTGAAATACAATGAAATTCACTGCATTCTAATTTATTTTTCTGCTGTTGTCAGTTACTTCCCCATTTGCACCGTAGTTTTGTCTTCAATACCTTTCCTTGCATAGATTTACTTGATGACTGTTTGTGTCTCTGAACATTTCAATTTGAATGGAGTTCACTTGTAAACAAAGTCACTACATATTACCCTCACTTTCTATATTTCATCTTGAGTTGAGCATCCTCTTCCATCATATGCTGCTATATTCAAAATCATTTACCTAAAATATGATTGCTTTTCAGTTTTATGAACATGTTTTCAGTTTACTTCTGTGAGCACAAAACAGGATAACCCCCCCCCCCCCCCCCCCCCCCC
>BLXT01003003.1:2605956-2623371 GCA_019648995.1 Plakobranchus ocellatus
TAAACAAAAGCCTGCTCTTTGAAACACTGAGGAGTCATGATTATTTTTTGTCAATTAAAATTTTTGTTTTACTTCTTTAAAAGGAATTTTAAGTAATATGTGATTTCTTACCACTTACTTAAAAAACAAAAAAACAACTTTTTCTTTAATTTTCAAAAATGAAGTCTCGCCAAAGCACTAAATTAGCTGGAAATGTTAAAAAAAAATCTTTCCACTTTGCAGATCAACGTGAGTAAAACGTGTTATATGCTTAAGAAAGAAAAAATTCTGTCACACCATTTTTCTTAAAAGCAGCATGGACGTCCACATAGGATCTTTGGTTGCATGACCTCCAGAAGGATGGGCATCTGCGCCAGAAGCTCTTCTCTCTTGCTCTGCACTCAGGAGGGATTTATTTTGTTCTTCCTGACCCCGTGTGTAAATTGGAGGTAGACACACAGACAGCACCCACAGAATAGCCATGGATGTGCAGTTGTGCTGACCAGTTACCCCTTCAAGCTGAGGAACTCTTGCCATTTCCTGATCACACATTCAGAATAAATAAAGGATAGCTAACTTTTGAAAGCCAACAATACTCTAGATGGGGGGAAAAGAAATATGTAAGTGAATTTTTTGTTGTTGTACAAAATGCACAAATTTGTGAGAAATTAGGACCCCTAAAAAATGATTTCTCCAACATGAGTGATGCAGCTTCAAGTTCTGTATACAAGGGAAGGGAGAGCAAAAAACTGCTATTGATCCTGATTAGGTTATAAACATAGATCCCTCAAAATCATGACTTTGTCCAACTATTCTGTTTTCCATGCAAAGACCTTCTTTGTGTCCTTTAAACTTCTACACTTATGTCTACATTGTTTACATCAATTTGACAAACTATTTGTCGCATAATTCTAATAAAATCAGGGTTTGATAAGAAATTTAATTCATTTTCATTAAAATCCCACATGTTAGTTACTTGTATTTAAGAATCTTATCATTCAACTGACAATGCCAATAATCAGCTACACTATCATCCTAACACAGTACATCAGTCATCACTAGATCTTGGCAGCAACATTTGTTATCAAACTTGCAATTATGTGTTGCCTCAAAGAAAATTTGCTTCCGCTCGTCCATGCTCTGGCCCAGGAGCACCAGATAAACAGAGAAGCTGAAGTTAAATCAATATTCTATTTATGTTTATCATGATCAAACATTTTATAGATTATATTGTAGGGATAATTTCATTACACAAAAAATATATATTCAAGTATCTAGGTGCACAACAGATTTCAAAATTAGCTTCTAGACTAAGTGAAATTATCATCCTCACCATTTCCTCTGGAAGTGTTGAGCCAGTAAGAACAAAAATTACCCAGTTGTGGACACCATAGAACAAGTGCTTACAGGACTCATCAAGCCATTTGCAAAACTTGTCGTAATGAATCTTGGTCTCTATTCCAAACTGAAAAAGTAGAGAGAAAAAAAAAAAGAAAATAATATATATCTCCTTTCATTTTTTCTAAGCTTATTGAAGTACATTTTACTTATTTTTCTTCTTATCGTTAATGCTTCTAAACTTCTTGACTTTCCTTTTTTGGCAAAGATGAATTTTATTCAGAATACTAAAGTAAAAATCCTAACAATATTTAAAACAACTTAAAAAAGAAAGGAAAATACAGGTGAGTCGTAAAAATGTCCTGTCTACTATACTATTTGTTAACACACTACCCATATCATAGAATTAAGCCCTCTTCAATTTTCAGGGATACCCTCTGTCCTTGAAGAAAAAGACCTCAACTTTTTGAGTGACTCTGAGTACTTTAAAAACAAAAAGGCATGCACAATAAAAAGCAAACAAACAAAACTACGACAATAATTTTGGGGAGAAGAGCAGGGAAAAAAATGGAGGAGCCAAAACTTTGCAATAAAGACTGAAGTCTGATTAAAACCTGAGAAAGGACATCCCTGAATTTTGTCTTTCCAGTTTAAAAAATCATAAATTTTGATGCATACACATACAGACATCTGATTTATCATGATCATGCATTGTATTGAAAACGAGAAATCCATAAAATTCTCAAAAAATGGTAACTTGGTCTGAATATTTTTAAAAAAATTTAAACTACACAGAAAAGGGTGAAACTAAAATAGATTATTATTTGATAAGGCTTTGAATCATGACCATGTCCAAAAATGAGATATCTAGATTTAGATCTAGCCTACGTCCAATGGCACTCTACTAATTAGATCAAGGTCTAGATTCACAATCATAATAGAATACAACTAGCACATTTTCCTATTTCTACATTCAATTCAAATCTACACATTTACCACTTTTTACAAAATTTCAGGTTTCTTCAAATCTTGAAGAGTTGTCTCGCAATGTTGATATGTTTATATCTAGCTTCCATTCTGAATGTAATTAAGATTCTACATGATCTAGATTTTTATATGCCCATTAAAAGAAGCTGAAGTTTCTTTCTTTCTTTTTTTTCTTGGAATAATTAATATTATGTATCACATTGACAAGAAAATAGTTATTTCCTAAAACTTTCACCATTCACAGAGTTAGTACTGACACATAGTGGCTGTTGACATAACTTATAAAAATTTTATTGTTTTGGATAGCCCTAGATTTACGGCTTATAAAGGTATCAGACACACTTAATTTTTGTCTTAGACATTTACAATATAAGTATTATCCTTTTTCATTCAGATCTTTGCTTGTTTGCTGTGATTGGATCTAAGTATGGTTCTGTAAGTATAACTATGGGATTTAACATGTTTTAGTCTCTCTGTGTTTCTTTCCTACACAGAAGGATTCAACTGGAATAATAATCACAAAATTGAGTTGGACGTGATTTTATTATTGCTTATTGATCGTAATCATCTAATTATTTATTGGATTATTGCTTTTTATTTCATCTTTGATTTGCTAGATAGACGTATTCTATTTATTAAAAGCTTATTTTCTTCACATGAAAAAATAAAATGCTTCTTTTTTCACAACATAAGATAATGTCTTCCTTCTTTTCTAATCCATTTGATTTAAGTATTACTTATAAGACTGTTTTGAGCTAAATTACCATGATTTTACAACCTTGTCTCAGAAGTAACCTCCCCTCATGCTGAGAGGCATTTAATAATGTAAACAAAAAGGGCTTTGCCAAAAAAAAAAACAAAAACAAAGAGCAGAAACAAAAAAAAAGTCAAATAATGTACACATAAGTGGATTTAAAACTTAGTGTGTGAATGTATCAATTATTTCCTTCCAGCTGTAAAATTTTTGCTAAATTTAAAAGCCTTATAGCTAGCTTGACAAGGACATGTTTTCATAATGTAAATACAGATTTTGGCGAATTTTCCACAGATCAAAATATCCCCAATGATGAGGAGCAGCAAAAAAAAAAAAAAAGAAAAAAAACCCCACAATAATAGTTTTTTCAAACATACCAATCATTCCTAAAATATACAGATGATAAATTGCTCTTACAAGACTGGTTACCAAAGCTCCCATTACTCTGCCGTCTCTCTCATCCTCCACATATTTGATCTTAGATACTGACAGTGTCAGGGAAAATGATACCTCAAACATTTGCTTTGCACCTATTTGAAATGAAATTATAATAACACAATCAATATTATTTTTTGACATTACATGTGACCAAGGTCAAATAGATTATTGGACACTTCCTGAAGATAATCAAATGAGTAAGTATGACTTGAAAGGTTTGTGGGTTTGGTCAGGCCCCAGCATGGGTTATCTTTTCAACTCAGCCACTCTATTCTTGGAACTTATTCTGGTATCATAGTTTGTGTTTTTTATGTCTTTATTAAATTTCATCTACACTGTGCTACAATTTAATTGCTTTTGATGACTTATTTTGAGATTTTGAATGTTGATAGAGCCGACATTGCTTAAATTGATGCTATTTAAGTGGATTTGCATTTTAGTTGATCTTCCTGCTTGGAACCTCTCCCTTTGAACATTTATTTTCAAAAAAGACACTGAACAACTTGATTTTGAACAACCAATGAAATGCTTTGTCAGTTTTAATCCCTGACTGACCTTGAGAAGGAGAAATTTCTCGAAGACAGAGTTGACCCATTATATTCTGGCACTTTACAGAAAGAAAATTGTTTCTTCATATTCTAGTGTATGAAAATGTTCCTCCATTGTTAACATTGCTAACTTAACTACTTGTGCATAATTCTAGCCTTTCTCTTTAGATTGCACCCTGTTTGAGTATCTCCAAAGCTGTATCTCAGTCACTTACTCTGTTATAGGATGGAGCTGCAACTGATTGTGTGTGTGTGTGTGTGTGTGGTTGGGGGGGAGGGATAGAGAGCGAGAAAGCTACTCATCGCAGATCTTATCTAGAAGTTGGCCTAACTTGAAATTAATCACTCATTGTGCTGGTCTAGGCGTATGGCTCTGTCTCTCTCTCTCTGTAAGAGAAGGCAGTGGCCAGCGGGCTTATTGGCAGGTGAGCACACTAACTGTCGAACATTAACAGTCCACCACTCTGTAGTCTTTATCTAGTCAATAGTCATCGTCTATCTCCCCAACCCACACACACACACACACTAAGCAATGGGATGCTTCAACTGGAATCATACAGTGCATCTCAAATCCAACAAACTCAAGACTCAAAGAACACCATGCATTCAATGAACAAGAATAATCCCTGTCATTTTTGCTTCTTTGACTCACTTAAAATATGCTGTATTACAGTATATGTAACAAACTAATCTCATACCCATCCTCGGTTTCAATGAACCACAAATGTGGGCATATGCTTTTCTACATGTTTGTGGATGATTATCTAGCTGAAATTTAATCACAAGGTTCACTGTCAGTTGACAAGTGTACTGCGTGCAGTACACTACATTACAAGGGTAGGGGAGAGGAAAGCATGGACACATAAAGCGAGGAAGGGGTGGCTGCTGATGCATGTGAGAACATGATGTATGAACAAGGAGCCAAAGTCGCTGAAACATGGACTGTGGGTGAGAAGGGTAAAATGTGGCTATACACATCTAGACAATCTGTCTGGTACAGGTGGTGGTGAAGTTGATATATTCCCTGGATATCTACTTAAGCAGTGCTGTTTGCACTTTTTTGAAAATTTTGATCCCATAATTGATGGTGATGATCTAGATTTCTTGCTGTCTGTTGCAAAGTTTAGTTAATTTACAAAAAAAAACTATTTGCCTTGTTAGAAATACATTTCAAGGTTTAAAGAGCATATGATGAACCTGTAACTAGGTCTACAGCTGTCTGAATGCAGCATTACATTTATTTGTAATTGTATCATCCACTCTCAAGACCATTGTATACACCTCAATAGTCAAAAGCACTAAAATGGGTTGAAACTGAATTTCAAGCAACACTTAGCACACCCAGAGTTTGTTTTGCACAATTTGGATAGATGACAATGTGCTAAAAGTTATTTGTCTCTACCTGAATTTAACATAATGCACTGGACATGATAACTTTAAATGCTATCCTGGATCAATTGAGACATACTTGACAATGCAGATTATAACAACATTTTAAAATCATCCTACTGCTAAATTACAAGCTTACTTTCAGGCGTTAAATGATCCTTTCCTGAGGCAAAAAGATGAAAATAATATTTCACCACAGATTTCTCATCAAAAATGTCCATGATTTCTTTTCCAGCTTTGATAAATTGTTCCTTAGTGATTCTGTCACGAATGGAATTGGAGCTACTGTGTGTCATTTGAGTAAACAGTAACTGACCAAACTTGTGAAGTGGACCACTGAAAGCATTCTGCAGCGGTAGAGAAATAAATCAATTTAGAACTTATGAACATATTCAAAACAAACTCGACCAGCTGGCCAAAAAAAAAAATAAGGAACAGAGAAAATAGAATATTCCATTTCATACATTTAATTTAATCAAGCACACAGTTATTTTTTATTTAATAAGAGACACAATACAAAAAATGTTGCCTTTTCTAGATTATTCTTCAAGATTGCTAGATTGGATTGGTTTTTGTATAACCAGTCCATAACAAGGTGTAGCGGAACACACGACAGATGCAGATTTCAGGTTGGATTTGTCAAGATTGCAAGAAGACTGGCACTATGTAAAAAAGTTCAAAGTTTTGTGTTTTCTTTTTAGAATATTCTATCACATTCTGATCTTTTTTTTTTTTTTATTACAGGATGTTATTTTCAAGTGAACTCTCCTGGTCTGAAAAATTAGAACCAGTGTATATAAATGGAAGATTCTGAGAGACTGAGAGGGAATTGGATTGCTTGTGTTGAAGGGATAGATCTCCCACAGTAGGGATTTACAATGCATTATTGAAGATAGAATCCTGAGTTAATGGGTGAGGTGGCAAAAGAGGCTTATTTAAATTGTGAACTTCTACTTTTCGAGATCTAGACTCATCATTTATTTATTATTTATTTCAATTTGCTGTTTCCTCAAAATAATAACATTTCTGCAAGATCTAGAGTTACTTAAGCTCTTTCAGTTGTTTAAAAAGAACTCATTTGTCATCTGTGTTTACTGTAAATTATGGCTAGATGTAAAATATCACAGTTACCATCAACTACATAGATTCTGGATCATAAACTGGATTGATTTGGTACTATCATATTGTGTAAATAATTTTAAGATCAATGCACAACTAAACTACATCACCTTTTAGAATGTTGAACTCTTAAATGGGATGCAAGTGCCTGCATGTCCAGATCGTAAAAACTGGGATTTTAGTAAAATACGACTTGACAGGTTTTTTTGGTTTTTTTTTAATTTGTTGCACACTTCTTGTTACTATTGGTGGATGGCACAGTTAGGGAAAAATAAATTTTAAAATTAGTTTTGGGTTCTGTTGGCATGAGTGTGAAACTTAAATTGTATCAATTAGAAAAATGTCTAATGCATACCTCTTTCTTGTGGTACTGCATAACTTTTGTTATATCATCGAATATTGGTAATTTAAAAACAAACAAAAAACACTGAAAAATGAGAAACTCAAAAAGAGTCAAGAAGTAAGACATGAGACAGAGCATTCATAACTTTGAGGCAACTTTTTCAAGAAATATCACAATAAAATTTGTACTGCTGAATGTATCAAAAAGAAACATGCACAAGCAGTGGTTGTTGGCCTGAGATAACGCCCACTGCACTACTTTCCTACGAACAGTTAACCTTTGGAACTAAACCTGCGCTCAGGATGTTAATTCTATGCTGTGGATGAAAATTATCAAATCTCAAGTAAAATAAAAAAAAAAAAGAAAGAGCATATCACCTCAAATGTTGCCTTTGTCAGCTCTCCAGGGTGGGCATTCTGTCCATCAGCAGTCAACTCAAGTTTCTTGTTAAAAAAAAAGTTAAAGAAGACATATTTTATTAGAGTAAGATGGCCTGGGCAAAAAAACCAAGGTGAAAGATATGTCACACGTCTCACATCTATAGCAACTCAACAACAATAATAATACAAATTTAATAAAGATGATTTATATGAGCAATTGCCAAAAGGTGGACCCCCAAATTGTGTCACGTTTTTTACTGCATTTTGAGAAAAAAAAGGAATATCCAATTATAAAAGGGAAAAGCCCAATTCAGTATCAGTGAGGTATTATTCATGCAGCGTGGGATAGCAGGAGTAGATCTATGTAAGAAAAATTGGTCTGTGTCTCTTCACTTTGTGGTGAATGGGCTGAATTTGTTGATGAATGACCACTTTTTTAGTAATTTTGTCATCATAGATATGTTCGAAAATTATTTGGTTAATCTATACAGCAAGGATGCATTCAAAACTGATTTTTTAAATATGAAGCAGTAATTTGTATGCCATAACACTCACAAAATCAAAATTTATGCATTAATGAATTAAATTTGTTCAAATAGGGCTTGTAGAAAATCTTTCACGAATAACTATGATGACAGCCCACATTTTGGCAAACCTTCATATAACGCCTTCTTCAGCAGAATCAATACAAGGCACTGGTATACTCATAAATCAATATAATTCTTTAATGTCGTACAAAACACAAGTAAAACATCCAAGTTGAATTACAATGGAGAGAGAGAAACCACCAGCGTGACATGGAATGCTAGTCGTGGAGTTAATGCTAGACTGAGAAGCGTATGAGCTAATTTATTCAATATTGTTGTGGAAACTTGTGGGGTGATTATGGCCTACAAAGTAACAAAATTTGCAGATTCTTGATATAATTATTACATTACAGGCTCCAATGCGACCGAACTACAAAGATTCTTATTATCTTAATCAAACTTAAAAAAGAGTATGTCATGATAAATGATGGCCTACGCTTCACATAAAGTCATATTAAAAAATAAAATTTCAAACTTCTTAATAGTCCCAGGAATAAAAATATAAGGGTTCTACCTCAGTCAGGTAATGAAGAAAAAAAAATGTAAGCTAGACGATTATAGTAATCTTAAACAGGAAAGAAGGTTGATGCAGATTGTGATGTTGGCGACAAATGACAAAACTAAGACACTAAAAGTGTAAATGAAGTAGGTTTTCTATGTGAAGCTGCCTAATGACAAAAATTAGCTAAAATCTTCTGTGCAGAGAAAAAATACAACAAATAATGGATGGCACATATTTGCACAAGAGCAACTTTCATCCTTGACAAAATATCACATAGAACAAAGAACAGAAGTGTGAAGAAAACTACATAATATAGAGCATGCAAATCAATTAAATATGGTCAGATTAGTATGAGCTGAATCATTTCAGGAGAGCCCCTGAGATCTCCTACCAACAAAAAAGATTAACCCCCCCAAAAAAATTTATGATCACTTTTTTCAAATTCAGAAGAGTTAAAAATGATACTCTTCCCTGATCTACAGCAATAAGAAGGCTGTCTACACCATTTATTGAGACTATCTTTGTATTGAGGTTTTCTTTGAATGCCAATTGATAAGGATCAAAACAAGTATTTTGAGAAGATGGGACTTTGGTTATTCAAGTACGACTTACTACTATCTTGGGTAAAAAAAAAAAAATTTAGTTTAGAGTCACCCAGAAATCATGCAATTGTTTAATTAAATTTAACGGAGAAGGATTAGAAGCTGAAGCACTATTTCATAAAACTCTATTCCAAGGGGTTTAGATAAAGATGAAAAATCTACAACAAAATAATTACTATCTTCAAAAAGGGTTTTGAACTAAAAAAACAGTGAAGGAGAACGAATAAGGTAGAGTAAAAATTGAAGTCCAAGTTGCAGTTATAGAAAAGAAATCATAGCGTTTATAACAACCAACAACTCATCAATAGTATGTAAGAGATGGTTGGCTACTGCCTCTTTATCTGTTTGTAGGACTACTCCATTTCCCTCATGCAGATTATAAATTGTTTCAAATTCAAGCTTAGAATTATGGCCAGCGTTATTTTTTTGAAAGGTAAATTTTATAAAGTGAAAGAGAGAGATAGCTCAGTAACACCAGCATACTCATATATTCATACTCAGCTGGTGTCGTTAGGGCTAGAAGCACCGGTTTCCTCAAAGTGACTTGTGCCATTGCGTTCAGAAAAATAATGACTGGACCTATTTTCCCCGAGCCTTCGGGAAAACTCACTTCGTAGAATTATTTATGTCTAAAGTTGAGTATTGATCTATAGGCTAAATCATGACACACACATAATCATTAGATCTTATTTATAATCGAAATCTCCAAATCCTACAGATGACACAGTTTAATATAAGATATATCTTTTTTTTCTTAATCTATCTACTTGGAGTTTCCAAAACCTTCCCAACACAGTGTATAAAGAAGGCCTATTGTACAGATGGTTTATACTTTCCAAGTGACTATCGCCACTATTTTCCCGAAGATTCAGGAAAATGGTCCAGTCATTATTTTTCTGAATGCAAAGTCACTACCTTTTTCAATCGGACCCGTGCTTCTAGATCAAACTTCTTCAGCTGAGTATAAATACGAGTATGCCGGTGTTACTGAACAACTCTCTCTCTCTCTCTTTGTCTCTTTCTCGATAAAATAAAGGTTTGGGAATATACAATCGGACTCAATTAATCAGAGCGTTCGGGAAAATAAGGTCGGCCTTATACTTTATCTTTAAAATAATTTAATACTGAATGGATTTTGCCTCCAGTTTTGGTGAAAGAGTACGAAAGAATGAAAACATTTTGGCCTCATATCTTGATGGCCTAAAATACAAACACATACCTCGAATAGTTTTTGAAGTGCTGCAGTACGATACTGTCTGCTTTGTTTTCTAGTGACTGATAATTGTTCACCCTCACACCGGTCTTGCTTATTGGAACCGTCTTCATGCTCATTTGAGTTGTAAAATTTATGGAATATTTGTGATGGCTTATTTCCCATATTTAATGGAATTTGTCTCAATCTGCAAAGTTGAACGATTAGAGAGCAAACCTAAGTTTATGCATTCGCAAAGTCATAGTTTTCGTAACTCAAACTGTTTGTTGACAATCGCTGCCATCTTACTGACGTCACAGGAAGTTAGCCATCGATGCAAAATAATGGGTGTATTCATCCCCTAGATAAAGTCATTACTGTCTCAGGCTGCTATGTCTAAAATTACTAGAGGCAACTTGATTTTTTAAAATGAAAATACTTATTTTGCATTCCAATCCACTTGGTTATATAATGAATCGTTGAATGTGATTATTCAGTCGAGCCTCAGTGCACACATTTTTGCAGCGTATGAGCTACCTATTGATCGTTAATCGGCACCTTGCTGTGATTAGGCTTAGCCTAAGCAAACTATAGGCCTATCTATCTTAGGTCAGCTAGCATAGCACTAAAATAAACTATGTCTGTGTATCCCGGAAAAGCGATGGCTGCTCAAGGCTTTTTCCAGTGCTATAGATCTAGATCAAGCTGAGAAGTTCAATATTACTCTAGCGTACATTCATTTGATGATGCCTAAATGCGGGCTGAGTGGTAAAAATGACCAAGTGTGAGCTGTCCACGAGGATAATTCCTGCAACATGTGCATGGTCATTGATAATTGTGTGCACCGGCTTGTACTTCGCCTTCGTGTAAGAGCCTCCGGATCTATATCAAATCTAGATCTAGATCTAGTTTCTAATCCATTGCTTAATAAATTAGTCGCAGAAAAACAATGTAATAAAATCCACATATCACATTTGAAGCCCTTTATTTTTACTCAGTTGTAGCCCTATGTGAGTGTGGATAGCTGGGTTTTGCAATTTTCCAGCCCAAAAGAGAATTAGGTAGATCTACAGAGAATTATATTGTCTTGGCAATTTGTAACACATAGTCTTTTAGAACGAGATTTCACGTTCTAGATCAACAACATTGGCGAATTTCAAACCAAGAGACCTTTTTTCGTAGGTCTTGATGTGCTGAATACAATGCGACAAGTCCACATGGTTGCAAATTAAATTAATAATGGCAGATTCCACAAACTTGAGATTGTCCCATAAACATCAATTTTTCAACATTTACAACATGTTCATATTAGGCGTATTGATCAGAAAGATAATTTAATGCCAAATTCAAAGTCAGACTGTTCTGAAGTTGACATTTGAGATCATTTCTTTTACAGTTACAACATACCTCTAAGTTTTAGCTACAGTAGGTTTTACCTGAAAAAAATCCTTCCTAAAATTACCCCTCCGTTTTCTTTTAAATTAATATCATAGCAAAAGTTCATATCATAAATAAGAATAATGCTTGCCACCACAAAATAAGACATTTTTAACAGAAACACTGTTAAATGTATTTACAGTGTAATTTTCACATTTATTTAATCAGTCTCACATCACCTTTGTGAAATTCTTGTAATAAATTTTTCTTCTTATTCTTAAAATCTATAGCTTTTGATCCATAGAAAACATAAAACCTACCGCTCAAGATCTGATTTTTCCTCAGTCCGTATTTTATGGTGGTGCTAACACATTTTCTCATTTTAAAAAAGAATTTATTTACAACACATGTCCATACATATAGATTGATAATTAAGTCTAAAACCGACATACTTATTGACCTATGGGACGTATATGGAGAGAAGGGGAATCAGGACAAGTGTATAAGCAAAAAGTCGCTTTTTTATCCTTTTCTGGGCTTCAGCTAGCATTACAATCATTTTTTTTTTTTTAAAGAAAACCATGCTTCAGCTTCCTGCTTCCAGATGTCTAAAGTTTACATTACTCTAAATGGCCCTTGTGCTCAACAGTGTATGAGGGAGCAATGCAAACCTTCTCTGTTTTTTTCAATCACAGAGTGGGATTTAGTTCCATCTCAGAGTTTTTTTCTCATGCCAAAAAAAAAAAGAGACAAAAAACAATAATGCAACATTAGGATAACATCAGTCAAACTGAAATTTTAAAAAGTGGTTCATAATTACTAACTAATACCTAACTTTTACAGAGGCACAATCATACATGGCTTTTTTGTAAGAGCTCTTATGCCTTTTTTGATAGTTCCAAAAATTGTTGAATCTTAGATAATTATGGTTTCATTAGTGAGAATCTGAACCTGTGGTAGGTTGGTATGGGTGTTGAAGATGAAGATTTTGTTTTTTAAATTGAGAATTTTTTAAGCTAAAGCTATGTTATGTAAGCATCTAATCAATGAAATTTAATATTTCTTTGAGATGGCTTCCAAATGAACAATAGTTTTATAAACCTCCTCGTAAGTTAAAAGTCCCAGTTTGATTTTAGTTATTAGTACATGTAGTTATTTTTAAACTAGTAGCCTGTAGGTATATCTGGGTTTATTATGATATATATTTAGATACGGATGATTTTTACCTGCATCAGATCTCTGAATGTGTAAAGTTTTTTCTTATTTCAGGTCTCGATATTTAATGGAGAACTACAACTATGCCTTTCCCATAGTTCAAGGTGTTATTACCTTATTCATGATGCTTAACCTGTGCCTCTCAACTTTTATGGATCCAGGAATATTTCCGAGAGGTGTGTGAATGTTAATATTTTTGTTTACTTTTTGCATATGTAATAGAGGTAAATAAAGGTCCTCCTTTAATGTTTTTTTTTCTTTAATAAATTTTATTTTCATCAAAATTTCAATACATTGGAAAATTAGTTTTAATTTTTTCAGTACAAAATTTAAGATACATACAATTTTTACAATTGCCAACAGGAAAAGTTAAATATACCCTCAAAACAGGCTTAGGAACATGGAGCTTTAGTTTAACTTCTCCCTTAATGTATACTTGAGGTGTTCAAGTGTTGAGTATGTGTAGTTAGTTGTTTTATTTTGTTATTTTTTAATCTGGTTTGTTTCTCCAGATTGTTTCTTTGTGAACACAGCAGTGTAAAAAGAAACCCAAAAAAAACCTCTCTCTCCCTTTTCATGAAACCGACTGATATGATACATGTTGACTAATAATGTTGTAATTTGCATTATGAATGATCACAAATTGATCTATATTGTGTACAATATTATACATACTTTCTTGTCTCTATCAAAGTTTTCTGAAGATGAGTTTTTCAGAACTTTTATCTAAAAGATCATCATGCTGGCAAGAAAGCTTTCAAGATTGCACATCAGAAATTGTGAAGCCTTCTTATTATAAAATAGGCCTTCATATTATAGAATTAAATTCTCTCTCCCCCAATTTTTTAGCACCAGATGATGAAGCAAAAGATGATGACTTTAGGTCACCTCTCTACAAGGCTATTGACATTAAAGGAGTACCAACAAGAATGAAATGGTGCACCACCTGCCAGTTTTACCGCCCGCCTCGCAGCTCTCATTGTAGTTCTTGTGATAATTGTATTGATGTAAGTGATTACTGAGCCAAGCACATAATTAAAAAGGTGTTGAAACTCCAGCCAGTTTAGGGATTTAAGATATCAATATTATAACTTTGATTATTGTACTGGAGTTGGCTCTTTGACTATAAGTGATGCTTTTTAAAAAAAAATTTATATTTTTATATTAGGTACCCAAAACCAAAATTTGATTGTCATGATATCAATAAAATGACCTCTGAAATGGATAGTTTTTTAACCAAATTTATGGTTGTACTCAAGTTCAATATTTAACTATTTTATGAATTTTTAAAGTAATTAATTTTGTGTGACTTTTGACATTTTTATGCAATATCATGTTTACACCCCCCATAACTTTCTGAAATACAGGGCCACAGCCTTAAAATTTTCTAGCACACTCACATATATACACATATTTAATGCCTATTTTCATGACTGTCAGACAGTCTTAAAATATTTATTTTCTCTCATGAATATGGCTTTCCATTCAAATTTTCACATTTTGCCAAGGGAGGCAAAAAATCTCATTTTTTTACAAAATTAAAAAATTTTAAAAAATAGAAACTAATAGAAAGAAACAAAATTGGTATCAAGTTGTACATTGTTTTAAGGTCTTTACAAAAATTTGAACTGAAACGATTAATTTATGATTAGAGAGTGAAAGCTGTGGGAATTTAAAACAAAATTAAAATCATTTATTTCAAGCCAAGTTTAAGATAATTATGATAATTCCCCAGATTGTCTAACTGGAAACAAATTCTTAAACCATAAGAGGATTAAACACTCCTGTCACATATTTGCCAAAACCATGAAGTAGGACAAGGATATTCGTTCATAATTTTGTTACTTTAAATGTTAAAAAGTGTGAGGCCCTGAAAACACTGTAAAGAGAAAATTGTGGTATAGATCC
This sequence comes from Plakobranchus ocellatus, assembly GCA_019648995.1. Classification (NCBI taxonomy): domain Eukaryota; kingdom Metazoa; phylum Mollusca; class Gastropoda; family Plakobranchidae; genus Plakobranchus; species Plakobranchus ocellatus. The sequence goes on from BLXT01003003.1 coordinate 2,620,615, forward strand.
CATGAATTCTCTACTTTGTTGTTAAGATTCTTGCTGTTTGTTTGCTTATTTTATTCTTGAACTTTCATTGCGTTGCGAATATGGTGGGCTGAGAGAGTTAAGAGAAAAAAAAATAACAATAGAGAGGAATTTTTATTTTTATTTATCTTCACTGAGACCCTGCTAATTAGCTAATTAAAATAATGTAATGATAACATAAAATAGAAGGCTCTGTAAACAAATGCATCGAGTCTCTTACATTTTCCTACAATATTAACAGTATAATATTAAGAATTAAATTTCGTTTTCAGCTGCCACAAAAAAAATAGAATTGAATAGAACAAAAATATATGATAACATAGCAGTGATAAATGAGTGAAAAAAATGGCAAAGGGCCGCCTATTTATTTATTTTAATATGAATTTGACACTGCACTGGATTTACAGAATTTAAGTACAAATCTGTCAAATAAACAATTAGTGTTAATTTCTACTTTCTTGGACAATCTTAGGTTATGAAAATATACTAGCGTTTCTGATCCATTTATTTTCATTCTGCAAGTCAAAAATACTGATCCTTTAACTGCTATTTAGAGCCTAGCAGTACACTTTGACCAGGCCTAGGTCTAGCCTACTGAACCTGACAGAACACAGCAAAAAAATAGACCTGAAGGGGTCAACATAATTTGCAAATGCAGTTGGCTCCGTTGAATGGATTAGTTTTGAACTTTGGGATGTTTCAGAAAAATTGAAAGGCTTTCCTATGAAATCCTCAGGTTTTTACAAAAAATCAAAAAGAAAAGGGAATGAAAGTTTTAACAAATAAAGGTTTATTTCTTGAGCTTTCAACCCAGCCAGAAGTGGGTCAGCACAAAGATACAGCGTAAAAGATACTCAAGCTTAAAGAGAAGGGGAGTCACCCTCTCATGCTCCCAGCCACTGTAAATAATGCTACAGGAAATGATTTTGAAATTCAAAAAAAAAAAAAAAGGAAAAAATCTACAGATTGAAATCAGACAATGAGCCATGTGTGCAGGAAGAATAGATCGTTATTTTCATGTACAGTTTATAAAACATTGAAGACGAAACAAAATGCATCTAGGAATTGAAAGTTCTGAGTTTTCAATAATAATCTAGGATTCAACGCCGCTGACGACTGGTTTTGGTTATCTATTTATGTTCTATGCAATTTCAAAATGCTTTAACTGATAGGTTTTTTTCCTTCTTGATTTAATGTAATAAAATTTTAATTTACAATATTTGATGCCCTGTCCTTTAAAATAAGCCTTGGGTTAAATGTTCAAGTACTATAAGGTTTTTTTTTTTTTTGATTATGATTGTGTGTTTTTGTGTGCTTAAACAGCTTTTGTTTTGATATCAATTCATGTAGATTATAGGGAAGTCTGTACATGAAATTTCTTGCTGCTTTTTTTCTTCTTATATATTTTCCAGATGAAATTAACCTAAATTTTTTCTTATCATCCCCAGACTTTTGATCATCACTGTCCATGGCTGAACAATTGTATTGGCAGAAGAAATTATCGTTATTTCTTTACTTTCTTGCTAACCCTATGTGTGCATATTGTGACTATTTTCGCTCAGTGTGTTGTGTACGCATTAGACCACAATAGTGATCTTTTAAGGCCAGGGCCTATCATTTCGTATCCTTTCTCATATTTATATCTAGTTTAAGCTTGACACCCTTTTTTTGAATTTCAAATCAAGCCATGCAAAATATTTAGAAATCATAAATTGTAAGGCTACTCAAAATTCAGGTCAATGTAAAGTTGATTTGAGAAGTGCATTGATCATACAACTTATAATGTTTTAAAAAAAGTATTTTCATGGTTAGGAAATAAACTTAGAACCGAGTGATACTAATCTCTTTCACAGCACATATGACTGGTTAAGAGAGAGCATGACAATACAGTGAGATACTTTTAAAATGAAATTCTAGAGACTATAGAATTATTTTGTTTTAAACATATTTTGGTCTACTCATGTTAATCTTAAAAAAAAAAAACATGGAGTGTCAAAATCATTTGGCTTGTAATGTTTTGGGTTCAACATTGTTTTTTTTTTAATTTTGATCGCAGTAAGATAGTCTTTTTTTAAATGCATTGCATGGCCAAGGTGCTGAAATAGAGAGGAGAATAAAAGAATCCAACCCTTGATACATTATTTTCCTTAATGCTGTACTAGTATTGTTATAATGGTGATCATAGCAATCATCATCACTCCTGTGTTTGGCCTTACTGGATTCCATATGTTTTTAGTTGCAAAAGGAACCACAACAAATGAACAAGTGAGTTTGTATTCTGTAACAAGTCATGGTTATTTGGTATGCAGTAGGTCAATTTTTTTCAAAATCCCTTACTAATGATTTGCAACAGGCTTGGCCATTAAAAATGCTTCTGTTTGACTAGCAACACCCATTTAAAATAAGCTTGGTATTTGCTAAAAATAGAGAAACACAGAGCAAGGTGTCTATTCAATCACTGAAAATAATGCTCTATAGTCTGTTGAAGCTGATTTTTTTTTTTTCTTGGCTGTATACAAAGTGTTTGAAGTACTTCTTTGATATTTTAGAAGTAGTCATGCTTTTTAATTTATCCAACATTATTGACAATAGCTTAACATGAAAATCATACAAATTTTAGATGAATGTTGCCATAAGAAAGAATTTAGGATTTTCCTTATCAACATAATTTCTCTATACAAAATGCAGACACTCATTAACCACTTGAGTGCTGAGTTATAATTAAGTAACAGGGGATAT
>BLXT01003003.1:2627378-2651502 GCA_019648995.1 Plakobranchus ocellatus
TTCACAATGTTGGGCAAGTCCTGCCTGTCTGAGATTGGCTTTAGAGCAGAGTACTAAAATAGATCTAATACTACTCACTAACAGGCTTTTTGTCTCTTAGGACAGAATGCTTGAGAGATGAGCAAAAAGGGGTAATTTTCTATCCACGAGCTTGTTCAATGAAGGGAAAAGGTTACTAATATTCCTGTATAGATCTTTGAATAACTTATGTCCTGGGATTTATAGTTCAGTTTGCTTAATTTGAAGTGGCTGGGAAAAAAATATTGCTTTGCTTTGTCAAAGCACAATAATAAAGAGTTCACTTGACAAAGAATAAAATGTTGGTTTAATTTGAAGTGGTTGGGGAAAAAATATTACTTTTCTTTGTCAAGACAATAATAAAGAGTTAACTTGACCAAGAATAAAAGGTTGGTATTTTAAATGGGAAGTGATATGGTACTGTGTTGAGTTTTCTTATCTATTTGTGTACATTTTTGTATCTTGATTGTTTTATCCTAGATCTAAAACTAATAAAAAACAAAGTTGTTAAAATTTTGGGTATGTGATTAAAGTGTACCTGAACCTTAAGGCACTCCTCCAAGCCACAACCCATCTTTAAAATCTTAATCCTGCATCTCATCTCAAAGCAATTGCTAAATTGTTATTTTATGTTGCAGTAAGAAAAAGACAGTTGATTTTAGACTAATGGCCTCCTTCCTGTTCCCAATCCAATTGCATTGTCTAAGCTGGTTAATTTTACTCCCGTTTCATCCTTGTGCTGTTCTTTGCCCCCTTTGTCTCTCTCTCTCCTCACTGCTAAAAAATTGTAAAAAATATGGAGCAACCCAATTTATACACTGTGGATGGTCAGAGCCTAACAATGTACAGTTCTTGGCTAAATTGGTAGAATGAGATGGGTGATTTGAGAGTATTTGTTGGCTTTGATTTATCTATTATGGCTTTCCGAGTCTTCGCAATAACCATTCTTTAAAATATAATTTAAACAGGGGAAATATTGTTACGGAATTCATCTCGAATTATAAGAAAATCAAATTATATGGATTTGACTGTACTTGTGGAGGAGGGTAGGGTGTGTATGGCAGCTGATTATTTACATTTACTGCTGCATCATGAGATTTTAATGGCCTGACAAGTGTACTTTAAGGGATAGTCTGCTGAATTTTTTATCAATCCCCCCTTTTTTTTTTTGTTTTTTTGTATAATTAGTGGGCAAATAATTTGATAAAAGAGTAGAAGGTAAAATGACACAAGAAGGAATTGGCAAGGGGAAACAGAAGTTGAAGAATTTTTAATTTCGAGGAATCCATGGTCAACCTAATTGTGCGCAACTGTAATTAATTGTGTAATAATAAACAGTAAAAAAATGTAGAGGTTTATTGTTCTTGATTAAAAACAGAAAGGCCCAGAAAAAGTTTGATTTATGTCCGCTTGTCAAATCATAACTTTCTGTGCTTTCAGCTGCTCTTATTTTTTGTATTCACATAAATGTTTTTAGGGAATATGAGAATCTGGCTAAGTTTTACTTAGGCATATTTCTTAAACACATCAGGGAACTATACATGAAGCTGTTGAGACTGGATATACTTTAGCATGCAGGTCATCTGGGTTATGCAATAAAAAACAAATTACGATGCACATCTTTCTTTTTCAGAACATGTTGCACTGCTGAGAGAAGATAATATCTGTACCGTTTCTCTGGCTTATATTGTGCATTATTTACCTTTCAGCATGGATTGAAACCATGCATATTCTTTTGCAAGTTCTCGTATTTCTATCTTTCTGTCTTTCATGTTCCCCTTTTAAAGTGCTCAAAAAATGTTACCTTAGAAGTTTTCATGCACACAATTGCTGAAGAATTTTTCAGAAAGAGACCACTGAATCTAAGATAAAAAGTGAAATTAAAGAGACTTTTGTTGCTTTCCGATTTTGTTTTGTTTGAGTTTTTCCTTTTTGATATTAAGAGAAATCATGAGCATTTGATTTACTAACTTTTTTTTTTTCTCCAAACAGAGAAAAAAGTTGAGTTTCAAATATTGAATGAATGAGTAATGAATGTAAGCAATCTAACTTATGAACAGAAAATTGCTCTCAGCTGCAAAGAAGCAAATTGTCATCTGGTACTTTCCCTTTTCCTTTTTCATAATATAGCATCAGGATGAACTTTATCAATGTGTTTCCTGCACAAATGCACTCAACTGATCAGGGCTGTATGTTCAATATTTGCATTTAATGTTTTCACTCTTTGTAATCCGTCTGTTTTACACTTCATTACTTTTAAGGGTGTTCCTTGCAAATGCCAGTGAATTCACCCTGGTCGAAAAGTGGTATAGAATGTTGAAAGCATTTTTTTACCCATGATTACCATGTAAAACGCTAGCATCTTGCTTAAAAATATTTAATAAAAGTAAATAGGGAAAAAAGAAGAGTAAACATAATAATGATAAAAGTTTGTGTTTGCAGGGAAGTCGGTTTATAAATGTTGGAGATAATTTTTTTTTAGTATCAGATACTGAGGAAAGCAGTGGAAGTTTTTATAAAAGTAAATGAATATTTCACAATTTCTCTCATTTTCTTCCCAATAGATTCATTATAGACAAGCAAGCATGTCCAACCATACCTAGAGTTAATGATGAGAAGGAACTATTAATATAGATTTGTTTCAAATGGCAAAAGATTAAATGTGCATAAAGGAATCAACTTCATTCTGATTTTAACATTTGCACACATTCAGACTTTTTGTCCTGGGTCAAAAAGGTCTTTTAATTTTTTCTCAAATGAGAAGAATAGCAAAATTGGCGAAATCAATTCTTCCAGTAGGTACAGCTCAATGTCAGGTACCTCAACCCTGTTTTCTTTTTTATATATGTTTTATATATATATATATATATATATATATATATATATGTAATTTTGAACTTAAATGTAGTAGATTAAATAATAGACAAAGCAACTTACCACTTTCCTCTCCTCTCTTTTTTTAGTGGAGACCGCGCAGTACCCACGAGCATGATGAATATTTTGACAAAAGCAGCCAATCCTGTGAGCATGACGAATACCTAGACAAAAGCAGCCAGTCCATTGACTGTGAGCCTGCTGTGCATTCAGTGACTCGCAAGCAAGGCGGTTCCTACACCAACCTTTTTGACTCTACAGTCCCAACAACCTCACTAGGTGGCAGCTTGCAAGCCAGATCTCAGCTCAATAGTAAACGGCCTAGCTCACCTCCTGGCCTTAGGCAAGCTGCTTCCAAAAATACTTTTGACCGACCTGCAGGAAAGCTGAGCAGCTCGCATAGTATTCAGAATGGAAATGGGTTGGGAAGACACAAAGCACCCCTGGTTATGGGTGAGGAGGATGCGGTTTTAGGGGGTGGAGCACCCCAACCATCATCAATAATTGGCAGCCCAGGTATAAAGAGAAGTATGCCATTGCCTGGCCCTCAGAGCCCCAATCTTCCACCTCGAGCGCCTACAAAACCCTCTGGGAGAGTGAATTCTCCCTCTACACCCAAAGGAGCAATTAGGCCTTCTTATCTCCCTCACTCACCATCACCAAGTAGAGATGCTTCCACCTCAGGACCTTTGCCATCTCATTCGCCTATTAAAGATAGAGCTAGAAACTTTTACCCCAGTCGATCAAGAGAAAATCTTGTTCGGTCTAAAGAGAACCTAGATAGGTCTCGAGAATCTCTTTCTGGTGCCAGGAGTCCCGGTGATGCATTCAACACCTCAAGAGACCAGCTGGCGAGCAGCCGCAGCCACCTTGCCACTTCTACTGAGAAGCTTAAAAAAGCTGGAGATTCGGCTTTTGAGCAAAGGTCAGTAAGCAGTAATACATTAGATCATGCAGCAAGAGACGGTAGCAGTAATCTATTTACAAGGACTAAAGACTATAGGGTCAGAGACCAAATTGATGGCTCTAAAACATTGGATCGTGGACAGCTTACCCAAGCTGAAGCAAAGGACAAAGACATTCATCGACGGGGTTCAGAGTCACGAGTAAGGGAGAGCAGCAATACTAGAGATCAGCGGGATCGGGACCGCTCCAGGAGCTTCGACTTTGACCCTCCTCATTCCAAGTCTGCTGGAGTTTCACAGGACCAGGACAAAGTTCTTATGTATGGATTTGGTGGAAGCAGAGAGAGAAGTTTACCGAGAAATCCCTCCGATTCAAGTCAAATTCGTGCAGGAAGTCTGAGCCCAACAGGGCCACAAACTGCCATAGGCCGCCATCCCCTTCAATCTCGGTCCTCAACATCCAGTAGCGCAGTTAGAGCAAGTTCAGAACATAACCATCCATCTGCAACAGGTTCCCTTCGCTCAGCTGTTGCTCCCCACCATCAGCACCATCATTACCCACCATCTCCCTCACCATACTCAGGTGGCCCTGGCATTCAACACAATCTTTCATTTGGTGCAAGTAGCATGTCATCTCGTCACCCTAGCCAGTCGAGTTTTGTATCATCCACTACCTCCTCCACCCAGCCCCTAGCCCAACACCCTGATGGAAGGCCTATGTCATTTGTGAGGGCTCTACAGGTCACAGATGCAGTGGAAATACGGGACAAGCGCATAAATGAGCGTCTACGCAGACAGAGCCAGTCAGCGCGTAAAGAGAGTGCAAAAAGTGTTTATGACACATATGAAGCTTCAGTGTAACTAATTTCTAAGCATCTGTTGGTGGATTTTTTATTGTTTTTTCTTTCTTTTTTTTTTTGCTATCAAATTATCCATTTTCATGTCTTTATGCAAAAGAGGCATGTTTTTTTCTCTTTTTTTCCCCCCGTTGATTAAAATGCAAGTAGTCATAAGTTAAACTTCTTTTGCCATTATCCATGAAGTTATTGTGATTTTAATGGAGACTTTTTTGTTTGCTGTTTCTTTCCTTATTTTGATGTCATCATGATTTTATCAAAAAGATTCGTATGCCTAAGACTTATTTAGAGCCAATGAAATCCTCTTAGTTTTTTTTTTAAAGCAATATATTACTTGAATACCTCTGCTTCTTATGTAAAATGTGTAGAAATCTTGAAAATCATGTTAAAAAATTTTTTCTATTTAAATAGTTAGAATAGAAAATGTTTCTCTATAATGATAGGTCATTGGTTAGGAAATAGAAATGACATGCTTTATGTGGACGCTAACTTTATAACTTTACTTTGCTTTCCTCTTTTGTATTTTGTTTATGAATTTTAACTGGCAAATGTTATCTTGGTAAAAAATCTAGGATCTGAGGATTATTAAGCTTGATCTATGGAAATTTTTTTTTATTTTGATTCTAAAAGAAGTTTCAATTTGTTTGCAAAGCTTGCATCCTTGAAGTTTTTTAAAATACAGCAAAAGTGTATCCTTATATGAAATAGAAACTATACATTTTCGTGTTTAAAGATTATAGGGAGCTTTCTCCAAAATCATTGGAAACAGCAATGTTTTGTTTGTTCCTCCTGCTGCAGAGATTTTGCTACAAATATAACCCTTAAATATTCGAGTAGGCCTATGTATGTTAATGCTAAATTATGACAGGTAGTTTAGAGACCAGACTTCTCTATTCCGCGTATTTTTGTTCCTCTCTCTTTCTTTCCCCAAGCTGGAACAGTTTAGACATCTTTATTGGGGCCAAACTTTTTTGTGTGAATGCATATATATCTTTATCTTTCAGATAAAGGTCTATATGCAAGCATTTCAAGCAGTATCTCTTAGAGTTCATAATTGCTCTTTTCTTGTTGGATTCTACAGTTAAAAAAAAAAGAATTGGTTTTTCATTGTATATATGAAACTTGTTTTAAACATGATAAGCTATCTAGATAACTGCGTCTCCTTCAAGCTGCTGAGTTTTTCTGTCTGCCCTCTATGCTTATCTTTTTTTGAGGTGCACAAACTGTTGTCTGATGGAAAAGGCTTGAATCTGAACCAGTTAAAATAAGGATACTTCCACAGTCTAGTTTGGCAAATGGATTGGCCCCTGGCTCACCCATTTTCAGTGCATTTTTTTCATCTAACTGGCATGACCATGCCAGATGCTTGTCAGCCAAATCTAGCAGGTATTTTTACTAGAGTGAGTTAGAGGAGTAAGCACTTAGTTGGTGCAAGGTTGCTGCATCATCTTTTTTTTTTTATGGTTCAATAGCAGGTTTGAAATGTCTGTCTCAAGCTTTTTCTTAGTTGGTAGTGGTATCTGTATGTAATTTACATCCTTTGCTTTATTTTTTTTCCCTTAAATTGAAAAATAAATAAATAAATCTTTACATTGCTATTGACATTATTGTATCTCTCAAAAATGAGACTTTTTTTTCAATCTGCCGAAGAACTATAGGATTGATGCTTTTTAGAGAGCATGAAATGTATATTTTATGTAGCATCAAACATTTACAACTCTCCTAAAAGTTATGGTACAATTAGGATATGAAAAATGGAGATTGATTGATTATCAGTATACCCAGTCCACCATTTTTTGGTTATCTCAGTATGAGCAACTGAAAGCTCTTAACAACTGCACCAATATTTATCGCATTGGTAAAACATCACATTCTGTGATGACGCAACAAATGATTCTGAGTTTAATGTATTTTATTTATCTTATCCTTTGCTCTCCATCTATAAAGGATGGGAAATGTTAACAGTCTGCTCTTTCACAGTGCATGAGATGAAAGACAATGAAAGCATGTTGGGATTACAATTAACTGTACAAAAATTATGTTTCCAAGAGAAAGCTTCTTTTAATTCTAAAGAGAGGTTGTGAGTTGAATAAGACTTCTCAAGAAGAGAACAGTAATTGGATAGATCTCAGTGTTAATGGTTAATCCTTGATGTCGAATGCTAAAATCATGCTGATCTGTGATATATTTTCTCTCATTTAAAAAGTCTATAGAAAAATTACAGAGCTTTTATTACTCTCTCTTTTTGATTCGTTTCAGTCCTCATTTTTGTTTTTAACAATGGGCACATTATTGAGAAAAATGTAGGAATCTTAATGTTTTCCCTATTATGAGCAGACTTGGAGCCACTCAAATGCAGTAGTTTTAATTGTTATTTTTATCTCAGATTATCAGAGGCATTACTTTTTTAGTTTTAACCTTTAAGGCTTGGTTTGCTTGTATTTATTTCCTGCGAATTTTGCACAAAAGAAAACAATAAGTCATGGTCATCTTATAAACTGAACACATTGTTTCCCTTCATTTTCTGATTAAAAAGGCTCAAAGCATGAAGTATTTGACATTTCATCATGAACTATCATAAAGTCAGTATAATGGAAAAATAAATTTACAGTTACATCATGCATAGATTCTGCTGAACTGACTTTTTCTCTCGTTTTTGGTGCTTCATTATTAAAACCAACTATGAAAACATATTGCTAGAATTTATTTGATTGTTTCAGTCGTTTAAGAACTTGTAGATCCTTGATATTTTACAGCATCTCCATTCTCTTTATTCATTTTTTTTTTTTTTTCAAAGCAAGTAACAGTTTTTGCAACAATAAAATTGGAAAAAAAAACAGTAACAAAGTTTTATGCGCAAGGGATTGTCTTATTAGGATGACAAAAAAGAACATTTAAGCACCTTCACTATAAAGACATACATTTCATTTTTTTTCTTTAAAATCCAAAATGAGATCTTTTTAATTTGGTTAAATGTTAATGTCAGCATGTGCTTTCCTCTGTATCTTGGTGCATGGATTGTTTTATATGTGTCGCTATTATCATGTCGCAATATATTATATTCTTTTTCCTTATTTTTGGTGGAATCCTCAGTTTTAGTTCAAAGAATTAGCTTGGCTTAGATAATAGACCAATAAGCATTTCGTCAAAGGCACTCATTGAATTTTTTTTTTTTTTTTATTGTGTGTGCTATTGTTGTTATTTCGGTCTCTTTTTTTTTAAATCCCTAGAACCTGTTTTCTATTTGGTACCACAGTCTCTCTTTCTCTCTATATGTAAATTTCTGCGACATGCTGTTACATCAATCAGTTGATTCAGAATGTTTAGTGGTTGTTATTCTCTCTACATGTAAATTTCTGTGACATGCTGTTACATCAATCAATCGATTCAGAACGTTTAGTGGCTGTTCAAAGTAGCTTTATAAAATCTCTTTAAGGCTTTCATGCAAAACTTATTTTAAGCCTTTACATGATAAAACTGCATCTGCTTCATAACATTTGCCTCAGTAAATCAGTTATACACAAATTTTTTTCTTTTTATATAACTGTAAGGCAATACTATTCAGCCTTTGCCAAACGGGAATTCTTCTAATGCAACATGATGACAGTGGTTTGTTATATATGCTATCCATAAGCAGTTACAAGCATGCACAATACAATGTCATTGTTATGTTCATCAAAGTATTATTTTTTTTCTCAAAGGATCATATTTGACTTGGCCAAAATAGACCTGTGCCACTGATTTTCTTTTGCTATTTTTGTAACTAGTATGGAATATGATAGTGGAGTAAATCAGATTAGAAATGATTCTCGTAAACGTAAAATTTTGAAAGGAAAAAGCTTAAAACTTACTATTTAACTATTATTAGTAATGTCTTGAAGAGCACACAGCTCTTCCTTTCCTTTACATTATTATTATTATTATTATTGTTATAAGTTTTTCTGTGTTTACTCCTCAATAATGTGCTCTTTTCTTAAATAAGTTAATTGACTGTGTTTCCAATACATGTTTTAAATTCAGACTCTGTAGTGCATACCCCAAAAGATAGTATTCTTAACTCCTCAGATTCTAAGCTACTGTTGTTATAAATGATATGTCATAATTATGTACATAAATTATATAAGATAAATTTCTGTAAAATTATTTAACTCAGGAGTGCTTTGATTTATCTCGCCCATTAGCTCTGACATATTCACAGCGAACAAAAGCATTGCCATATGTGATTGTGCACGCACATCAAATTTTATGTAAAAGAGCAAAGAAGTATTTCTATTTTGAACTGGATACTAATATTAGGCAAGGTTAAGCTGCACAAATGATTTTATATACCAAGCTGAGCTACTTCCACTTTCCGTAGATATTTTCAAGGTGCATGCAATTGTAAATTGTGATTTATAAATAATGTGATGAGAGTGAGCAATAAGAGCTTGTATTCTAAATGGGTATTACCTTATCTAAGATTCTTAAATTTCCTTTATAATTTGAAATATGCAAAAATGACTTCTTGTAAGGAAATATTGAGATTCTAGTTATTCCCAGGAAAAAAATGGAGATAAATTCCAAAATTAAGAATTTTTTTTTTTCTCAAATAATACAGACCAGAACATTTGGATTAGAACGGTGACTGTTGCTGAAATCCTGTTCCTTGTATAATCCAAAGGTTTCCATTTGATCCCATCTGATGCTGATGTTGCCTTACTTTTTGGTGTCTTTATGGTCATCCCCAAAAAAAACTTTATTTTATGGTACTGCCTTACAATGGCAGTATCCAGTCACATAGAATGTGAGGGTGTATAAACCTGATATATTGACACAGAAAGGAATGCACTTAATCAAACGCAAAAGTTCTGATCTTCCTGGATTTGAAAAATCTAGTTGAAAAAAAAAACCTCCATATTTAAAAGCAAGACTCTCTTATTTCTTCTTTTCTAATCGTGCCTGGGGAGAAGATTCTAATTGTGAAGTAGGGAAAGAAACATACTTTCTTGATGAGTAATACAAGAGAGCATGACAAAATTCTGTCTTAAGTGGTTGCTCATGTTGAAAATTTTATTCCAGGAAGCTGTTATCAATGTGCAGACTTGGCCTAACATTCAGTCTTGATCAATATATTTTAAATGTTATTTTTTTCATGATGTATTTTGTGGCTAGACTTGATCATTTTATTTTAAGAGTTTAATAAGAATAAGAGGCACTATACTTGTGTATTTCTTTCAGTCTAGTGTTTGGTTTTATGTATAGAATGTTTCCCTGAATTTAAGCCCTGTTAAATACTCTGTATAATTTTCCTGTATTCATAAGTGTGTATAGGTTTTATAATATAGGATGTAATTTTATTCATTATTTATATGAATGCATCAAATGTACCTACAATTCAAACATGTTATGTTTTTTTTACAATTAGTTTCAATAGAGTGATTTCTCTACTGTGGACTTGATATGGTTTCTACAGGGTATATTGCAAAGAAAAATTATATGAGTATTATTTTTTTTTTTTTTATCAGGCAGCACATGCTTTTCGAAGTTGGGTTTTTTTTTTTTATTTTTTTTTTTTTTATTTTTTTTTTTTTACTTGTCTTATCATCATTTGTCTGTGAAAACAATCTGGCCTTGTCACATTCCATTTTTGCCATTTATCTGTTTATAAATCATGCTCATGGTGAGATCTTCTGGTGATTTGTGTTGCTAGGGAAATGCAATATTGCTTTGCTAGGCTTTGAATTTAGAATATTTCCAGAACTTTCCATTGCAGTTAAAGTGTATCAAATGAAGAATTATTTTTTTTCATCTCCACATACTGATTTTGTTGTTGCTGTTGGTGTAAAGATGTAAATGTTATGCCCAGCTAATACTCCTCAATTTTTTTTTTTAAATATAAAAATGCTTTATCTGGCCATTGCAGTTTTATAACACTTGGTGTTTGTTTTTAAGTTTTTGAAATTGTGATTGAAAAAAATGAGCGTAGTGCTTGTCTTACTTGCAACAGTATTGTTATGTTGTTAGTGTCCTTTTATAGGTTTACAGGCTGTAAGTAAGCTTTTCAAGTAGGCGTCGCAGTGATTTTATATTCTTTGAACTCTCCAGTATCAGTCTGGTTATCTCCCTACACTCTCTTTCTGTGCATTTATAGTGCGACCACATACAATTGGGAAAAAGAATGCTGGGAAAAATTAAGGAGTTCAACACTACCATGTTTCAATCACTAACGAGATTCAGTAAATAAAATAACTGCTGTGCTCCCTTTGATCCTCGCAAACATGGGAATCACCACCTTCTTTCCATGAAAGAAAATTTCTTTTTTTTTTTTTCCTTCTTCATGTTCTTTTTCTTTTTCTTTTTGTTGCTTGAGAGAATGGCATCAAGAAAAAAAAAAAAGAAAATACTTTTATAGAGAGGAGTATCTTTGCCTTTAATTATGGGTGTTGGATGACTTTTTTTTTTAGATCTTACTGAATACTAAGGGGACTTTGTCTTAGTCAGGGCTTGTAACCAAAGTGGCTGAGAGATCGTATGGTAGAAAATTAACTTAGCTATATGAAATATATTCAGTGCTAGACTGAGCTTTGTGTATGTGTGTGTTTAAGTAGCCATGTCCACTGATTTGGCTTAGTGACAGCAACTGTGTCTGAACAAACCTGTATGCTCTCAGGCAGAATTGGCACAGTTCGGAGGGCAGGTAGTTTGACCAATTAGTGTCAAATGTGCAAAAGATTTTAAGGAAAGAGTATAAATAAGTCATAAAGACACAAAGAAAGGGATGGCACAGGAAAAAAATAATAGCCCAGTTTTAGACTAGATCATGTTTTCTGGATAACTTGTTTAAATAACAACTAATACATTTGACTGAAAATCATAAGAAAGTACATGTTGTGTGAAGTTGAAAGGTTTTAGTGACTTCATCACTCAAGTTGCTGATATGTGTATGTAGAACTAGAAGTATGCTAGGGTGATAATTGAATTTTTTTTTTTTTTTAACAAGAGCTGGACTATACCACTTTTTTTTTTTTTATACTAATCTCATATAAAGAAAGTTGAATAGATTATCTGTTGCCCAAATAAAAAAAAAAGGGGAAGGGGGAGCTCCTATTCGGTTTGGCCAAAAGCTGCTATTCAAGGCATGCCAGAAGATGATAAGTTTGCTCCAACTGCAGCATTATCTTTACTCAGGTTTTTCACTCACCAGATCTGCTCATGAAGTTTTTAAGCTTAAGGATTATGGAGCCCCTTCTACTTCAGTTTATCAATTGTGGATAAAGGAAGGTGTTGATTGAAAAGAAAAAAAAAACAATATTCCCATCCATTTCTATATTCCCTGAAGTCGATACCTGTCTCTCTGAGAGTATACTTTAAAATAAGAAAGCATGTGCTACCATATCATTTGCATTAAAGCATAAATTTTTCGATTGCCCTATTTAATTTTTACTTCCACGTTTTGTTCAAGATTTTCTCGTGCAGGTTGACTTCCCTCATCTTTTATGTTTTTTTTGTATTGCAATCTGAAAACATGAACATATATATATCTGAAAAACTTTTTTGTTGTTGTTGTTGTTCTCCATCTTGACCATAATGTCCTTTTGTTACTTTAATGCTTTGAAAATTTTGTACTTTGCAATCTTTTTAAATTTATAATTCAATCTGTGAAAGAGAGAAGCACATATTGTAATTTTGTGTTTCACATTGATGTAAAAAAAATTATCTAAAAAATAATGGAATGTTTAATAGTGTGTGCATCTTAGAAACTGAACAGTTTGGTTAAAAAAAAGAAATGCTGTGAACTTCTTGAATATGTTTGAATAAATCCCCATCAAATACTTTAATGAATCCTCACATGAAATGCTCATTACTGTAGAAATATTTGCTAAGTGTCTCCTTAATAATCTAGGAACTTTGAATGTATTGTTTAACAAACGGAGGAAAAAAAGAAGGAAAAAAAAGCATTTTCTAGTTTGTGATTACCTTTTTTTTTTTTTTTTAAGGACATTGAAGAGTAAAATTGCCTGAAAAATATTGGGTGATCAGCCCTTAATCTACTTGCACCCTTATTGGTTTATTTATTAATTTTTTTGTGCTATCCAGTTCCAGATTTTAATGCTCAAGTATGAATTGGTTCTTTCTTGGTTTATTTCTGGAACATTGTATTTCAAATTTCTTTTATTGTGTGTGTGTGTGTGCCACAGAAAAAGAAAGTGAAATAAAGTGTAAAGACATTTTAGAGTATTTAAAATGCAAGTAGGGCTGAATGTGAACTGACTTTGTTATGTGTTGATTGACCCCTGTTAAAATTGTAAATTTTATCCATTACAATAAATGTATCATCCTATCTCTATAATATTAAAATGTACAGATTGTGAAAATGTTCACCTTACAATGTGATATAAAAGTGTATTTAAATGATCAAATAATAAATAAAATGGTCAATATACCTGCTAGTATATTGCTAGTATATCAAAATGTGTTTTATTGTTTGAATATTTTGTAACTTTTGTGTGTATCTTCTTATTTTATGTGCATTCATATGGATCTATGTATCTGCCATTATCAGCCTTTCATTCATTCAAGAGCAGTATTTGAATTGATCAGGACTGGTACTCCTGCCTGAAGTAAGGAACAAAATATAATGGGTTACAGTTTTCAGGTAAGGCCGAGATAGTTATGGCATGCAAAAGAATCCTGCTGTAGCAATCTCTTTCATTAAGACATTTATAGTATGAGACCAGTCCTCTGATCTGGCTGTTGCAAATTAAAGTAGTTTTGAGCAAAAGAGATCCAAATTAACTATTTAAAAATAAATCCAAGGTTAATATCTTTGTGCAAAATAAATGAGATTTTACCAAGTTTTCGGCAATGCAAAAATTACAGATAAGACCTCAAGATGATATTGATTTATTTAAGAAAATGTAAAATATGACTAATGTAGAGATTTGAAGACATTTTTTCATTGTTTGAGGTTATGTTTGCTTTGCATTTTTTCTGTTGAAGCTAGCCCTGCTCTTGTGATTGATCTAAGTGTATGGCCACTACTACTAGTACTACTTAGTGTCATACTGTTTAAAAGCTAAAATAGTATTTGAGGTTGAAACATGAAGAGTGGCTTTAGTAAAAAAGAGGAGGCAGCTGAATGACCTCATCTCGGTTTTTAAGTGATTAAAAAAAAGTGAAATGAACAGGAGTTCTGTTCAATTGTCTGATTTGATTGTGCCAGTAGGAAAACAGACTTGCACCATGACTAAACACTCTTTGGTGTTGATACTGATGCATCCATTTCTCATCATACACTTAGTCATTAGGTGCTCTAGCGCTGTGCAGTATTGGGGAACAACATTTGGCCACATTTTTTAAAATTTGATTTAGTATAACTGCATTACAATGAAATGAGTGTTGATGGCAATGGGATAGTAAAGCTTTCATTGCAAGCCTCTTCTTTTTTTCTGGAAGACTTAAGTTCTTAAAGAAAAGGGGTGAAGATTGTAAGAAGAATGCCATTGCGCAATCAATCTTTGAAAATTATAATGTTGAAAAAAGGTATTAGTGCTACAAGTGATTCTTTTCCTGTAAAAAATAGGAAAAGGGATCAACTCACAAGTATAGACTGAAAAAAATGTTTAAAGAGTGTCTTATTGCCAAGTATGCTTAAACACACGTTCACATCTATCTATAGGCCTAAAAAGTCATTGAATCACAAAAACTAGCCCAGCTAGACCTTGGATGCCACTGAACCCAGATAATATGCTTTACTGAAGAGCTCATCTATAATGGCACCCATTTCACAAAGACTATGAACACATTGAGACTGCTTTGAATCCCTCTTTAGGCTTTACATTAAGTATAAAAATAAGTTTTTGTATTACAATAATACAAGTTACAGCTCCTGTGAAACTTGTACAGGATTATAAGTTTATTTTTCAAATGCAGATTTATTCTGGTGCACAAAAAAAAAAACAAAAAAAAACTTCATTTTAATCACCTACAGATTAAAATACCCTTTTTTTGTGCACAGTCACAATGGAAAGCTATCAATACCTGTAGGTTAAAAAAAGAAAACTTTTTTTTACAAAATCAAAAACAGAAAACAATGAGTAGACTCATGTCAATTCAGTGATACATAAATGTGTAATGATCTTGATGATGAGTGGGAGTGCAGGAAATTGCATTTTTTGTGGTGTGTATTGTTTCTGAAACTGCATTTCAATTACTTTTAAGGGCTACTTTCAAATGTTGGAGCCATCTTGATTGCTCTTGAAACTCACAACCAGCTGACTTGAAACGGGTTTCACAAATAACAAATTTGAAAAAAATGCATAGAAGCCACATTTCATATTTGCTCTTTTTCAAAATTCTCTTTAATATTTCAGTAGAGTGTCAGCATACACACATGTATAGTTTTATGCAGTTTTATCACTGCAATGCTTCCTAAAGAGAGGAGTAAAGGGATACAATGATTTGAAATGTGTAAAATGTGAGGTCTGACTTATTCAATCACTTTTGAAGTTAGAAAGGCTTACAAAATGGGAGGAAGATAGTTTTAAAGATTTATGAGTGAGCTGCATATCATGATAAAAAACAACAAATTCAATAAAATACAGTCAACTTTTTATAAACTTTTTCAGGGCATACAAGTTCATAAAAATAAATGTTGAAAAATATATTTCATTCATTCTTTTGTCTTTATTTAAAAATCTGTTTGTCAACTTGAACAACCACCCATATCTTTTGCACACCTTAAACAGTTGTACAAGATTGAGACAACCATGGATTTTTCAAAACCACAAATTTTTCAAACTATCTTGTCTTTTTTTTTCATGCCAATTTCTTCTTTGTGCTAGCCCAGAACTGGTAAAAAATATAGCAGACTACCACTAAAATCCCACTTGCTGGTCTACCCATATGACCTACATATCAGAGTTGCATTATTCGATAGACAATGTCAATAATTTGTGACAATAACCCTATACAATCAGAATCTAAGCCTGCCCCTTCTCCCCTCCTCCCACAAGTACATACATTCCCAGGACATCAGTCATTACTAGATCTACACATGATCTTTTGATCATTATTTACAGCAAACTTTACCACTTTTTACTCTGATTACATTTTATATCAACATTTTCTCATCACTAACAAACTTTCCACAGAGAATAGCCTACCTTCACTACTATGAGTAAGTAAAGCATCCAACCAATAAAATCAATGCCATTATTATACAATTCTTAATTTGTTAAACACCTTAAAGGCATTATGTCTCTCAAAAATTAAGTACTTTATATGCTGATGAAATTGGTCTTTTGAACAGTTGAGTGTTCAGATAAAATAAGAATATGCCACCATAAAGTCACTTCAAAAAAAAAAAAATGATGCCCACCAGTCTGCCCTTCCCACACTCTGCTCCAAGAGACATGTCTAGCACTAAATCTAGATAAATATCAATGCTAATATAGTAATATAGTAATAATAATACCAATCACAGACGGTCAGGGCTTGCCTTACAATGTGAGGCAATTGGCAAAAATTGCACCTTCCTACCTACACATCCAGCACGCAGTCCCTGTTGAGACAAGCCCCAAATCTGAGTGACAGGCAAGTAACAAAAAAACCTGCATTCAAAAACGATGACAAAACAGTGCCAAATCTGTCTCCGCCCACATAAGCTTTACCCAATCACTAAGCTAAACTTATGGGCATGGCAACACAAACAGCACAGCTGGTACAGCATAAAATTTTGACAGCTGTTGGTGTTTGATTTATTCACTACTGCACAATCTTTAACCACTTAATCAGTTTATAGCCACAAACCTAGACGCAGATAAAGCTACCCAAGAATCCCACTACTATTCTATAAGGTCTAAAAATCGTCTAGCACCTAAAAAGGTGAGGTGTGCCCCAAATAAAAAGCCCTTAAATTTTTTTACTCCTCTCTTTAAAAAAAAAGAAAAAGAAAAAAAAGGCAAAATATAATAACAACAAAACTTTCCTTCATAACAAACAATGTTTGCGATGTAATTGAATTATTTTTTACTTAGTGAATCTCTTTAACAATACTGTCAAAGTCATAAATTTTTCCTTTGATTTAAAAAAGATTCAAGATCTATGTAGTTTTCAACATAATCTAGAAACACAACATTGTCATTGTTTTTTTAGATTATACATTTACAACTAACTTTGCCATTTTTTTCACTTTGATTTCACCTCATATCAACATTTTCTAGGCACTTACAAACTTCCCACAGAGCATAGCCTACCTTCACTGCTATGAATGGATGAAAAGCACCCAACCAATAAAATCAAGGCCATTATTATACTTCTTCTTAGCATTCTTGCAATGTTGGCACTTCACATTTGCAGTGCAGTTGCCTTAGCAAAGTCAGCCATCCATTATCATACATTCTTAACTCATTTAATACCTTATATGCAACATATCTCAAAGAAATTAAGTACTTTATTTGCAGATAAAATTGATTTTTAATGGAGTACACAAGTATGCCTCTTTCCCATACCTTGAAATTCTCTACGCTAAATCGGTCATGGGATTAAAACACAGGTATATTTTTGCAAAGCTAATTTAGCCTTATAGACCATTTCCTGATTCAAGGCTAAGTGTTTTTACGGTTTTCAAACCAATTGCATTCAATTGATATCTATTCTCGAGGAATTCGAGATTGGATATGCATGTAGGCCTACCACAAATAGTATCCTTTCGTAAAATGTATGTTAATGCATATCTGCATTGGGACATATATATCTACAATAGCAACATGAGTGAACCAAAGATTTGGCTGTATCTACCATCTAATATAGCGCAAAGAAAAACATTTCTTCAATCATAATGTATACATGGACAAATAGGATTGACAGCAACGCTCTAAAAAAAACACTGTGTAAACTAACACAGTACCATCATTGCTCTAAAATTCCCTCAGTGAAAAACAAGATATCTTTCAGCTTTAAATTAAAATAAATTGCATCTGCTCAGTTTTACTTAAAACTTTTCATGCATCTTCCTTTGCTTCAAAAAATGCAGTGCTGAAATTACATTGCATCAGACAGCCAGATACTAATATACAATTCTGTGCTCAACATAAATGTGCACCCTCTACCTCTTCCCGAGAGGTTAATTTGAGGGTACGATGATAAAGCAAACTTGAACAACTGACTTTTTCAGCTCATCTCATACCCTACATATTTTTTACGTAATTATTACATTAAATTTTTTAAATACACATTTACAAAAGAATAGTAAAAATCACATTCTTGTCATAACATTTTATTCACACATCACCAAAATGTTATTTCTTGTCGCACTTTCTTGAGAAACTTACAGGAGCAATAAATAATAAAGATCAGTCAATGGTTATGCAATGCTACTGAAATACCAAACTTGAAAGCCATGGGTAATGATCAGTTAAGGCAGGCACTTTTCTTAACATGCTCTTTCGGGTCTCAGAGAATCACTGGACAGGGGCTGCACAAAATATGCTATCACATAGGTTTTTCTGTACTATGCTATACAGCACTCTAGATTGCAGTGTGAGCTGCTCTGAGGAACCAACACTGAGAAGGTCAAACGGTCTTTTAACTGAAACAATGCTGCTGTAGCCAATGAAAAGCAGTATCATCCATAGACCTAATACTGACAATACTGCCCTCTTCGTTTGGCTTCGGCAGAATGGAAGAGGCTGCTTACTTAGACTGCTTTTAACACGAAAACAAATTCTTATAGTCTCATCTGAAAAAATAACCTATAGGAATCAATTTTCTTTGTATAAATAGCACTGTATCAGAAGTTTTGTAATCACAACAGTGACGTAGCTGGATCTTCATGGGTACACAGAATGAGAACCTCCTTGAATTTGTCTAGCAAAGCCACAAGCTGAGATCTGCTCAGGTTTTCATAAAACATCATCTCCTCAAGGTGGTGCTTCCCGTTAAAGTAAGGGCAGAGCTTTGCAAACAACCGAAGATCATCTGGATTCTTGGATGCAGGACACAAAACTATGGCAGCCTTCAACTGCGGTTTCAACTCATTCAGCAGGGTATCCTGAAACAGAGAGGACATTTTAAATAATCACGTTCTAGATTTGATTGATAATAAAAAAATCAAAGGCCTTAATGACACAGTAGATAGCAAAAACGCCCCGAGATCTGCAGGGATCCTTCTGCCTCAAATTCGAGCCCTGCTAGAAGCACCCTGACCTGAAAAGGGTCTGAAAGCCTGAGATCAACTTATTGTGGAGTCACTATTCACATAAACCATACACTCTACCAAATAGTGAACACTTTAAATTATGAGGCTTAGTCGTCTTGACTGCAAACATTCTCAAATACAGAGGATGTAGAAAAAATACAAGTTTGGTCTGAAGCAAAGTAGACTTCACTGATTTGTGATGTGTTTGGAAACATTCCTAGTGAAGTGGCTATTGCAAATAAATACTTTACTTGAGGCATTTTTTTTTTACTCTGAATGAAAAAAAAAAAAGGAAAAAAGTACATCTTGACACAAAATCCACACATCTCTATCCAATTTTCACCACCAAAAATCTCACAGTCGCAGAGTCTGTTTTGTGTATATTCCCATAAACCACAACATTTTTCAGACTTTAAGTCCTCATCAGACCAGATTAACTGTGATGGGTCATAAACTCAAAATCTGCAGATTTCAAAGAGGGTTGCTTGCCATAACATCACCCATAAAAAGTAACACAGAAAATTTAAAAAAATATATTTACATTAAAAAATTAATAAAATGAATCTTGTGTTTCATTTGGACTCATTGCCAGGCAAACACTAAAAACTCATAAATTTCTGATTTTTAACCTAATGTGGAGATTCAGAAATTGATTTTATGAAATTCGTACAACAAATTGTACTCTCAGGTGCTTCAAATTGAAGCAAAATCTCCTAAAATTTCATACTTAGCTATATAAAGTTGTGCAGTCTTACAAGCCATTTCAGTTTAAAGGAGCTAAGGGCAACCGTATAACGTATTTATATATTTTTGCAAATGTGTTAATCATGTGCACAAAGGTTTATATGGGCATATTTTATGAGTAAAAAAATACTTATCAACAAGTATCAGATTATATCATTTAAGGACGGACTTTGTTTTCCAGAGAACATCTCTAAGCCAAAGGCCTTAAATCAGCAATGGGTTTGGCTGGCACTTCAAATGATAATTTTCTTAAACAGAGAATGCCATTGATTTGAAGAGAGCCTGCCTATTCAGAATTGTTTGTAGAAAACCTCTTGATTCAGCAGTGTTTCCAATTTTCAAAAGCAGGAAAAATCTGTAGATCATTACCTCTGCAGCTGCATAAAACATTCAATTTGATCACTTCAAGAATCATTTTGCGATTGGGCTGAAGATTTTGTGTTTTGCAATGGGTGAAGCAAAATGTTTGTTTAAAAATTGTTTTTAAAGATATCAGAGAATTTGCTCAGCTTCAAATATGGAACTTATTCATTATTTCTACAAAATTGTTCAGACCCTTTGCATCCAGGCAAAACACATAGAATACAAAATAAATAAATAAATTAATAAATGAATGAGCAAGAACAAAGACACTTTTCTTTTCAAGTTCAAAATACAGATCTTGAGGCTAGTCCTATTGAGTCAAATTGCCCTAATGGCAGTAACTCATCACATTATGTTTCAATGATTAGTTTTCCAAAACAATCGAGCTTTGTGATGGCACTCTGGCAGTTGAGAAATAATGATGGAGCAGTTGGAGCAACTTTATAATTAATGCTTAGAGAAGTTTTAAAAGAGAAAGTAAAAGTAAGTTATAGCATCAGTAAAATGAGTTGAGAGTCGACGTAAAAAGAAATCTATACAACTAAAAAATATATTCATCAAATGTCAGATTTGAACCTGGACATTGGCGATCTCTCAAAACATGAAATATCCTGATCTTCTCAAATAAAGATGTGCTCCAACATGTAAGTTATCTTTTGTCTAACATGGCCTCTTTTGCCTTCTGCTTTCTTTCAAACAAATAAAAAATTTCTCCAGCACACACAGACGAATTGAAGTTACCTGCAGACGCCACTGAGCTTTTCTGTCTTCTGTTATGGATCCAT
Source organism: Plakobranchus ocellatus (assembly GCA_019648995.1). NCBI lineage: Eukaryota > Metazoa > Mollusca > Gastropoda > Plakobranchidae > Plakobranchus > Plakobranchus ocellatus. The sequence continues at coordinate 2,648,104 of BLXT01003003.1, forward strand.
CACTATTAGCCTCTTGCGAAGGAGATTTGGAGTGCTGGCTTGCGCACTGCGTAATCGATTGGGCAGTAGACTGGCCACCTGTACTCTCCTCACTATTCACACTAGCCAAGTCAGACATACTCGTCGTGCGGTCAAGTGTTGTCGTGCTTGGGTCTTCCATAAGGACAGACAGGTAAGACTCCTCCACCACCTTGGAAAGCGGAACAGACAAAAGCTAATATTATTAACTTTTATCAGTTGTAGCACTGCTGAAGTTATAGTTATTTACACAACTCTTAAACCACCTCTGATGCAGTCTTTTTCATCATTTCAGATACAAACATGGATATCGCATTATTAATAGTAATATTCATATAACACTTAGACCAATCTACAAATTTTTATATGCATATAATTCAACCATTCCCCCCTATCTCCCATTTTGTAAAGGTAGATGCACTGCTGCCATAGATCAGAGGTGATAAAGAGACGCGATATAGATTTGAATGGTGAAAATGAATCACAATATGAAAGAGATGCCAGCAGAAAATCTTGAAGACATTTAATGTTTAATCACAATTTCAACAATGTTTCTGCACCCAGGCTCTCATTCAACAATAAATGAATAGGAAAACTCATTTGAAATGGAATGCTTAAAAGAACATGACCGATATTAATTGAAAGTAGTTTTTAAAAAAAAGGGCTGATGTAAAGCAAACATAAAAGTTTTAAAAAAAAGGCTAATGCAAAGCAAACATAAATGCACCATCCAAGTTTTTCCCTATAAATACTGGACATGGCCTAGCTATAGTTAAAGTAACCAGGAGTGGTAAATTATTCATATTTCCATTCTTGAAAGTTGTAAGAGCCTTGAGTGTTGCTTTACTCATCATGCCAAAACAATTTTGTTATTCCCAAACAGGATAAGTGAAGCTGACATCAACAGCCCTCACCCTTACTATATACCTTACTCACCTGCACACTTGAGTTTGAAGAATGGGTGGAGGATATGTTAGAGTGATTGAATGCAGAACTGGAAGAGAACTCTTTGCGTCGGGCAGGCACAAGGTTAACATAGGTATGGAGTTGGTTGAGCAATCGATGCTGCAACATCCAGACTACAACCTGAAACAGGAAAGTCAAACATGATTTTGTGTCCAGTTCTTGACTATCTGAAACAGTGATAATGACTTTAAATGTATGTTAAGTGATTGTTGCACAGAGTTGAGGTTAACCTGCCTGATCCAGTGATGATACCCATATGTGACCCGTCTATACATAATCAGTCCTTTGGAGGCCTGTTTGTGCCCAACTCCATCTATATTGTAATTTTGTGCCAAGTTTTTAACCCTTTGAAATATGCAGTAAAAAGAACAAGAAACAAATAGATTCAAATGTATTTTTTCTCTTAAAACAAATACATGTGACATGCAACTTATCAGGACTCAGTACCTGATTAACCCTGTCTATCAATCTGGGGCTGGAGTAGAGCATCATGTCATGGTTGTCGTACATGTGAGATGGGAATGAAAAGCGAGCCATTTCCTGGGTAAGCTGCAGGCCTGGGAAGCATCTGTTGAATTCTTGACTCAGCTGAGAGTCAATCTACAAAAGATGAAACAAACTCAATAAGTCAACAAAAGCAAAAAGTAAAAAGGATTATAACAGAAAAATATGTTGATTATGCTATAGAAAATGCTTAGATTGAGTTTTTTGGTGGTATTGTTACTTCTCTTACTTTGGGCGGACATGTTTGATAATCTCACACATAAATATTTGTTATGTGAGTCAATTTCCATTAAAAGTTTTTAGAACTTTGAAGAAACCACTAGAAGTGGCTGGGTTTGTGTAGACCTTTCTTGAGCCTCCATGTAATATAACAATGAAATTGTTTATATGTTTAGCATCCAGACAAAAACATCTAAAAAAGTTTGTTTATTTAGAAGTGGCTATTTATTTTATATAACACACATAAAATTGAGCACACACAAACCACGGGAGGGGAGTTTGCTGATTAAAGGATTGGGTAACTGAGATCTAGTCAGCTAATTTGATTCTGCCTTAGATCTCGTAGCAAGCATGATTGAATATCAACTTTTGCAATCGCTTTTTTTGAGACTAAATATAGATGATGAATAAATTATACAATGCATAATGATGTTAAAACCCTGGACAGCATTTAAAATGTTTATTCAAAGTAAATTCATACATGTCATTTGAGTCCCTAATTATGTAGCTATGAGAGTCTACAGAGGCCCTGCAAATGATAGCATCCCTGCCTGGTCATAAATTAAGAGTTCAGAGAAGCATTACACTCCCAATGATCATTCCAATAGTAATATACTGTGTGGGCATAAAATTTCAGCCATATTAAAACAAAACAAAACGAAAGGGCATCACAGCGTTTGATTCTAACTGATCCAAAGGAATGCTCACAATACCATGGAAATAGAAATTCAACAAACAAGTAAAAAGCTGCGAACAACAAATATAATTCTTAACATTATCAGAATCAACAGCAGTAGTAATGAAAAATGCAAAGTAACAAATATTTAACACACAAAGTTTTGAAAAGCAATGTGTCAGTAAATAATATGCTTCATGACAACTAAAGGTTTTACTCACAGCAAAGTTACTTACATAAGTGTCTGCGGAGGGAGACAAAATGTACACATTCGATTCACACAGAGGATAAATCAGCATAGCAAATCCCCAGTACACCATGTGACACACAAGCTGGTAAATCTGAAGCAGCAAAAACATTTAAAAAAGAGATAATTATCTTAAATTACTGATTGCACAAAACAAAAATTTATTATGACCCAGGATGGGGTGATGGGTAATACACAAGGAAGATATAGACTCAACGCACACAAAGTTTCTTGTTTAATTTTATTTATCTATATAATCACCCTAGTTTTTGAGAGCAAATTAATGAAATGTTTTTGCAATAGTAACGTGTAAAGACATTTTGCAGAAAACTAGCTGTGAAAATAAAGTTTTATACATTGTGAAGAGACCCTTGTAGTAATCAAACTATATTAAGCCCTGTAAGACTCTCCGAAAAGTTTATGACAGAATTTAAATGAGAAAAAGCTAGAATTGTAATAAGTGTCAACATTTACTTCATACTTCTAGTTGCAAAATATCTTCCGTAGGTGATACAGTAAAGTCCGGTTAAATGAATGTCAAATGAAGACAACTTTCATTAAATTAATACCTTTAGCAGTGCGTCAGATTTTCTGCTACAAAATCAGTATCTAAAAAAATGCCACGTTGCCTAAACACATGCTTTGAAATCGGTAGTGATTACTATTTAAGAAATGAGATACCGATTTGCTGTAGGAGGTTTCCTCCATGGAGTCATGCTATCATTTATGTTGTTGTTAAAGTATGTGTGTGAGTGTGTGTGTGTGTGGG
>BLXT01003003.1:2766130-2779723 GCA_019648995.1 Plakobranchus ocellatus
TTTGGTTCAGGTCTTTGTGTTTGGCTTCTTCGACTTTTAATTTGCGTCTTCCTTCCTTTAGGATTGCTCTTGGCCCTTTTTTTAAAAGTTCTCAAGTTTTATTCGAAATTTACACATTACTAGAATCTGATCTGAATTCGATAGTGATTTAGTTTTCATGGCGTTTCGGAACCGTATCTGAATGAGAATATTATAACCTATGTCCTTTTTACTTGTATCAGAGCTCTTCCAAATCCACTGTTGTCTAGGGTGGTTTTTACTACCAAATATTTGTGATGGTAAATTCATTGACTTGGCACCATTCAATTAGCTTACTCCCATGTGCACGTACAGTTCCTATGCCACTGGGCCCAACAACATCTTCTACCCTTTTATCCCCAAGTTTTGAAATCTACCATTAGTATCAAGATGTCCAGGGATTCTCGATAACCCTTTGCTTTTTTACTTCTTCATAAAATGTTTCTTTTACTATCAGTCGTTGGTGCATACACTACAATAATTCCTAAATTTAACGTTATGGCTCACAGTTTGGCTACAATATTGTATCTGAAATTGGACACCACTCCCCACATTTTTAACTGCTGTTTTATCGAATATGCCAACGCCTCTTTCATGTGTAGCTGCCATCCTCATCAATTTAAATATCGGTGGGGTTACCGTTTTAGGTGCAGAATTTCTGATGGATGCAGTTTTATGCCATGCCCATGTCTTTGTCCATGCACAATACATAAACCATATCAGCTCAATTTTCTAGTAAAACAACATATTGCAAACAAAAGAGCAGCCATTGGGTTTTTCTGAATCTTATTTTCGTATTTTTTTTGTCACAAGAATTTCCTTGCCCCTTATTTATTTTACTCTTGATATTTCTCACATCAATTTTATAAAAATAAAATTGTTAAAAGTCAATGAGCGACTATTCTGCTACTTCTACAACTATTACCGATTTACTTAAAATGTCATAAGAAAATTCGTAGGTATGTATCAGCATCTTTCTCAAAACTGAGGTTATTTACATCATTATAATCTATGCACCATACGCTGTATTTAATATATTTGATTTTTTTCAAAAGATGAACACGTTGCGATTAGATCTTGACGGACAGTTAGAAACAGATTATCTTAAGATTTTTCTCTTAAAGTCATGATTTATTCTTCGTAAGACTAATTCAACTGAAGGAAGAAAACTAAGTGACGCCTCCTGACATATTGCATATGAAATTGGAAGATCAATTAATGATGGCAAATAGTTGAAATGTTATTCATTTCTTCATGTTCATCCAGAGATAACATGAAAGACCACATGTCTCATAAACATACAGTTATTAAGAAATAGGTTACTTTTGTCACCTTGAATACATACGAAAAAATAGTGCATAAAGAATGTGGTGTATTATTATTATTTTGTGATATATTAGCGTAAATTAAGGATATAAATTGGACATGTTTATTTCGGCTCTGTGCAAATGATGTTGTGTTAAAAATGAATAAAACACTAAGATGGTAGCTGATAAGAACTGTTTTGCAGGGTTTCATCTTTACTTCTTCATAACAAAGAAAAGAAATCCAAACTTCTTTACTGCTTGATCCACCGGTTTCTTTGTTATTTATCATAACATTTTCGTTATTACACAGCACTTTTGAAAAGATTATGGAGCAATCAATGTTCTTTCGAGAATCATAATATACTCATATTTCCACTTTTAAACATTTTTTAATACTATCACATAATTCCACAACATGCCTGGACAAGATTTATTGATCTAAATTCACACATTTTTTGAGTGCACATATTTTATGTGTGATTTTGAATTTCGTCTGCATAATTTTCAATTTTGTTTGCATAATTTTCAATTTTGTTTGCATAATTTTAAATTTTGCTTGCATAATGTAAAACTTTGCATGCATAGTTTTGTGTAGATGCATAAATTTTCTCAGCCAGTGGATCTAAGATCTAAGTGATTATACCTCCTAATGCTAATGCTTCTTTATTACAAATTTATCATGTGAGCGACACAAACAAATCGTAGCAAAATCAACAGGTGTGCGGTGATAGGGTTGCTACAAAAAAAAAAAAAAAAAGAAACAGTATCGGGTGAGAGGCGGAGGTTCAATTCTCTGTCCAGACCAACAAGTTTTATTTAGCGAAAGTGAAAGCGGTGAGAATTAAAACAAAGGCAAACTAACTCAAAATGCCGTATACCAAGGGAAAAAAAATCGGTATCCTATTCCTGAATTCTCTAAGATAGCTTCATATATTAAATTCACTCTTCTTTTATGAAATCAAGTAAAACTCCGAAAATAATATTTATTTTAAACAACCTGCATCCATATAAAACGGCAGGATGATATTACCGTGGGTGTTTTCTTAGTTTATTTCTTCCTTTCAATCCATACTGTCGACCGAGAGGAGGAAATTATTATTGGGACTATAATAACATCGTCATTTTCACCACCACTGGCATGGCTAATAAATCAAAAGAATTATAGAAGGTCCTTACAAACACACAGACTGGATACAGAGGAAGCTTATTTTAACTTAAGCCTTCTTGTCCTGGTTCGTTCCTGATCGTTTTCTTTCGAACGCCACTTAATAAAAGTCTCTTCGCTGAAACTAAAGTAAATCGGATTTTATAACAATGCCTAAAACCCCAGGGGCAACGTAATGTGAACTTCAGAGAATAACCAGTTTAATAAGCCATTTTACGAGTTTTAATGCGCAAAAGTCTAAGAAACAAAAATCGCAAAACATTTTTTTCTTTGCGAACAAGTAAGAACACAATTCACCATGCCAATGCTTATTGAAAGGTTTATGGAAATCCAAAACTTAATACCTGCATCTCCGCTTCATTGATTTTTCTAAGACCTTTGTAAATTAAAACATGAAGAGCTACTTGTAAAATTGGACATTGCTCTTTAAGATCTGAGAGTAATTAGAAATCTATACTGAGATCATCTGTATCAATTGTGGGAGAACACAGTGATTTCAAATCGATCAAAAGAGGTTTGAGGCAGAGATGTGTAGTATCTCCTGATTTTTTTTAACATATAGTGAAATAATCTGTGGAAATCTAGAGGACATTTCAGGCTAAAGTTAAATGGAGGAAATCTTAATCTCAGTATACGCATTATACAGCTCTGAAGGCAGAATCTATGTTTGACAATTTCAAAAACTTTTGGGTACTGTTGTTTTTAGAGAGCAAAGGCATGGGCCTGTCTCTGAATGTGAAAAAGAACGGAACGTATGGTCATGTCAAAGAAATTCTCAAACTGCATAATGCATTCTCGAAAGCAAAGGTGAAAAATTAAACAAGTTTCATAATTCAAACATATTGCCTTCCAGATAACATCAGATGGTAGATGCACAGATGAAATAAGTAAAAGAAAAGAATACTGACAAACAGAAAAATAAGTAGGAGAATCTTGAGAATATCATGGAATTGAAAAAATCCAATGAATCTGTCCTGAACGAAGCTTATCTTTCGCAATCATTAATTAAACTCATAAGACCATGGCAACTACAAATTTTTGGACACATTTGCTGGCACAAAGGTTTAGAACACTTTGCATTTTCAGGAAAGATTGAGGGCAAACGCAAAGAGAATAACTTTTATCGAAAGTCTAAACTCATGGTTAATAGGAGATGGTAACAACAACAACTTAATAAGGTTGACTGAGAACAGATTTGAGTGGAGGTACATGACCGCCAATGTCCGTTTCAGACTGGGCACATAAAGAAGAAGGATAACTTTATAAAAGCTAGGCCTGAATGTTGATCCGGCACTCGAATTTAAAGACTCCCGCAGAATGTCTTGCTTAGGTTTTATAGAAAGACAATTTGCATGTTAACATTTAAATCGTCCCTCTGTGTTATTGTTCAAATCCTTTAGGATTCTTATTCGTGTTCACAGTAGGCGGCTTGTGAGACATATTGAGAGCTAACAGATCTGCCATTAACTGATGACTTGCACAAAATGCATCTGACAGTAAGATAAAGATGAAACGGTATAATTCCATTATCAAGTATCTTCCCACTCTCATCAGAACATCACTATAAGCATCATCATGACCACCCTTATATCATCATCATCATCATCATCCTCATCATCATCATCATCATCATCATCATCATCATTAGCAGCAGCAGCAGCAGCAGCTGCACCAGCAGCAGCAGCAGAAGCAACAGTAGCAGCATCCTCATTATCATCATCATCATCATCATCATCATCATCATCATCATCATCATCATCATCATCATCATCATCATCATCATCATCATCAACACCAATACCACTTTCATCATCAACAATACCACCGTTATCATTGTCTTCATCATCACTACCTTCATCAAAATCATCATTATCTTCAGTATCATTTTCATCGGCATTATTTCACCACCACCTTATCATCATTATAATCACCATCTCCACCACCACCACCATAATACCACCATCATCATCATCATCATCATCATCATCATCATCATCATCATCACCATCCCGATCATTATCAATACCATCGTTCTCATCGTCGTCATGATTGTTATACTACTTCATCATCATCATCATCATCATCATCATCACCATCATCATCATTATCATCATCATTATCATCATCATCATCATCTTCATCATCATCAACATCATCAACATCATCATCATCATTATCATCATCATCATCATCATCATCATCATCTTCATCATCATCAACATCATCAACATCATCATCATCATCATTATCATCATCATCATTATCATCATTGTCAAAGGTATACGATCGGACTGCAACACTGAATAAAATGAAAACAAAGATCGAAAGGATTTAATTTATATATAAAATAAACAATGATCAATATTAAATGAAAATGAACGAAAACTACAAGAAATAAATCAATACTTTATATATATATATATATATATATATATATATATATATATATATATATATATATATATAAATTATACTGTAACGTAATTCCAAATTCAAGGTGATATTAGGCAACTAAATATACAAAGTACATAAGTATATCTTCAGCACACAGGAAAGGTTTGAGTATGGTACTTATATCGAGTAAAGGCAATAGTTAGCGCTCAGTTGATTAACTATTTTAACAAGTGGCAAATGTAATTAAAGTTCAAACTATAAAGGTGGCTTTCGTTTACTGATAGTAATTACCCAAGTCCTTTTTATAGTTTTCTTAACAGAGACACTCAATCGAGCAAGGACAGAAATCATTTATTGTAGAACAATAATCTGTGGAACTTCATTCAAAGCAAAGCTTAAGGTATTCTAAATATCAGCGATCTAAAAAAAAAAGAGTTCATTATACTTCAATAAAGTATATAGCATATTTATTATTTATATGTGTATACTATAGATACAATACAATGTTATACTTGACCACCAACGAGGCCATATCTTGTAGAGGTTGTCACACTCCACTCAACTTGCTATGCGTGGACAAATAGCGCGGGCTTCAAATTTCTTGGTGCAAGATCACAGCAAAGACAATACTTCAGTCAGCAGTCACTTGGAAATCTACGTTGGTTCTACGACGTCGTAATGAGTTTCGGGTCCCCTGTTCAAAGAACAGTCAGATCATCTTACTCTACGAAACAAAAAGGAATGGAAAGTAGAACCATTAGGATAAAGGTAATCGGGTTTGCAACTTTAGGGTAAAATGTATGCATTAAAATGTTTTTATTTAAAAGATGACACTCCAGATCTCTCTATATAAGCAAAAAATGGGAAATGGTCAGGAACATAAAAGTAACAATTGGATTACTTCTGACAAGGAAAAAGGATTGCTTAAATAGAATTGTAGATAATGAGTCAGCAAAATCTGTCCCTGGTCACTAAAACTTTAATGTTAGAGTCTGTCAATTAGTTTTGACGTAGCTCTACGATAAAAAAAAGGTGAAGTGTTGTTAGTGAGGCGTTTCGTCGGCGAGGAATACTCAACCTAGCGTCGTCAGTCAACATGCTATCAGTCCCAAGGCAGGACGGATGAATTTGTGCACTGTTACGATCGAAAGACAACTAAAAAAAAAATCATACACTCACACTACAGAAATTACCGTGACAATCATCACCACACCACTTCATTATCATCGTCATCATCACCATAATACTACTTCATCGTCATCACCACCGTCTTCTTCTTCCTCCTCCTCCTCCTCCTCCTCCTGCTCATCATCATCATCATCATCATCATCATCATCATTATCATCATCATCATCATCATCATCATCATCATCATCATCATCATCATCATCAATGTTATCACCCGCACTACTATTATGATAATCATCATCACCATCTAACACAACGTCATCATTTTTAACCCCACATAAACTTTATCAACAATAATAGCACGTATCGATAATTTTTTTAGGACTCTTAAAGACATATGTAACTACGGTAAAAGCTTTTTCTTTCAGCAGCCAACAACTCAAAATATACATTTGCAAGAGATAATTACACAAAATCAATATTTTGTGGCTCAGTTTTCATACATCATTAACACAAGCACTATGGTCCAGACCATTGAATGCTGTTTGCGTCAAGCCTACCAGCCTTACATCTTCAGTCACGCGAACAAGAGAGACCCATGATCTATTGAACCCAATGTAAATTCTCTAAAGCCTTATGTAAAAGATATTGTTTATAGTCCAACACAAAATTATTTTTGCTCTATCTCTATCGATATCCATTTTTATCATTGTCAGCGCTTGCTTTGCAGACGAAGCAGTGGGGAAATGGCTTTATCGATAGGCTTATAGAAAATAAACATATACATTTATATAAATTCAAATCCTTCAAAAATACATCGCTGTTTGTCTCACATTAAAAGTTTTGGGCTCATACATATAGTACATATTCATGTATTAATAGAACAATGAGTAATCGAATTGTTGTGTTGATTTTATTCTAAAGTATAATATTATTTCTTGGAGGAGCGGTGGCTAGCTGATAGGGCAGTGGACTAGCACGTAAGAGGTAAGAGCCTTGTGTAACATTCTGGCCCGAGACAATTTTGTTTTTCGTTCTTCTGTGCTCATCTAGTTCTAAATAGGTAGCTAGACCTTTTAAAACCAGGCGAAAATAAAGGGGGCGAGAAAAGCAATCGCAAACTACTTAAGGACCTTCCTCCTGGTGCCCCGATGCTTGGAACAAGTATAGGACTCACTTTACTTTACTTACACGTAAATATGTGTACATGATATTTTTCAACAAAGGACAATGCTACAGCACCATATGTATCGGTAACAAAAATGGATTGCCTTATATTCAGATAATGCAGTATTATCTACGTGCGAGTGAATAAAGCGTCGATCTCTGACGCACTATATGCAACTATTTTAATAATGTTCCTAAATTTAAACTAAATAGAACACTAGAGTCACACAACCCACCCTGTATGTTTATTTGTAGAGTGTCGCCTCATGAAATAACGGTATTAATGTTGCCCCTCGCTCCAGTCATTGTTAAGACTTGTGTAGCTATACACTTAGCGTAATTATTCATGTGATTCTTGATGTAAGCTTTCTTTTCTTCCAGTTGAATACGTTATGGTTAAGGTAGTACTTTACTTCAAAAGTATTCATAGTGTTTAAAAAACACAAGCGATTTTTTTTTTCAAATTTCTTGAAGGGGAAATTGTATAAACCAAAGGGTAAAACAAACCTAAATCGTATTATTTGTTTTTTAAACTAGATTGTATTTAATTTCAGACAGGCCTACTTGGAGTAGTCACCTCCATACCTGATGCCTCCACGTCTGCAGTCATAGAGGGTGTTGGTGGCAATGGGATGAGCAAACTTGTCCGATGGGCCTCCTAAGCGTGAGGTCACCGAAGTAATGTTCGGGCTCAGTAGCACAAAAAATAAATAAACTAATTAAAAAAACACACACAAATGCAAATTACTCAGAACCATACATGGTTTTTAAATGAAGATTCCTGAAGATATGGACAGAGGTGTTGTCTGTGTCTTTGCAGAGAGTATGAAGCCGGAAAAACTTTAATTACCGGCAGCATAAATAAAAATAATGAAGATGGACGTGGTGATTATGACAATTGGTTGCTATGAATTATGTGTAGATCTAGATCTACACTTGGAAGGAATTATATTGTGTTTTGGCCTTGTTCATCTGTAATGCTTGGTCAGGTTTTGAGTAGGCCTAGATTACACATATTTTTTAGTTTAGTAGTACTATTTGAGTTTTTTAGAACATTGTTACAGGCTGTTGTTAGATCATATCCATGGTGGGTGTATCATGTGGGAAAGTTTGATCGTTCAATATTTTTTGGTAATTCGGTAATAACTTCTTTGTTTTAGAAGTTGTAGAATGTGCAGCTTTCATTAGATCATTTTGATAGCCTATGCATTAATTAACCAGTATTTCTTAGAAGCCGTCGACGATTTATATATAAGAATGGTTTTGAAATCGTCGGAGGGAGCTTGCAGTCACCCCTGAGAGATAAATCACTTATGTAAGAGAGCGTGTAGATCTAAATAATTGAGGAAGCGAAAATGCTTTTCTGAGATTGTTCTTGATTCAAATAAATAAACCTTTTTCGTCAAGGCTTGGAATGATATCTGCTCTTCAGTCTATTTAAAAGAATTAATTGTCACAGTCATTGTTTAACTAGATCTATAACTAAACAGCGCTAAGCCAATCTTGATGCATTTTATGACCTCTATGAGATAGGCAAGGACAGAGTTGAAAGAAAATCTCGATCTAATCCACAAGAAGTGTTTGCCGTCAACAATCCCTAAGATTTCAAGAGAGGAAATTGTACAACAGGCCACCCTTTTGGGATAGAGAGGCGAGAAGAGAGAAGAATGTTTGAAGCAAGAATTTGGACGATTCGCCGAGCAAGCAAAAGAACTTTAGCTGAAGAGAGAAGAAAGAAAATTAGAACGAAAGGGAAAGAGAAAAAGAAGCGGAGCGCTGAAAGACAAAGGGGAAAGAGAACAGAAAGGAGAAAAGAAATAGAGCCGGAGAAATTGCGGGCCCAAGCTGCTAGTGTAAAGACTGGTCCTGAGGCGAGCTCAACAGGTTGCAAAAATCGCCCATTTTTGTGGACGGAAATGATGATATGGACAGCTGGCTACCGCGGTTCGAAAGGTTTGCAGAAACGAGCCAATGGCCTCGGCAGAAGTGGGTGAGTTCACTGAGTGTAGTCCCGGCTGGACGAGCACTCGATTGTTACGGGCGACTTCCACAGGCCCAGGCCTTGGACTATGGGGAAAAGAAGGCACTGATCAAAAGAGACGACTTGATAGCGGGTGGATACCCGCGCAAATTCAGAATTTGGAAACTAGAGGAAAGAGAGAGTGTCGACATGTCCTTAGACAAGACGTATCTGAGCCCAAAGGGTCGAGCTGTCAGACACTGCGCTAACATACGAGGACGTAAGAAATTTGTTCGAAGGAGAATAATGTACGGATGCCTGGCCGGATGATCTGGCTGTGTGCATGAGAGAGAAAGTCCTTCGTGACCTGGAGCGTGTTGGCAAGGAGGTATAGATCTGTACCTATTTGCCTGTAAGCGAAACCTGTGTGATCAACCACGTATATCTACGCAAGTCAGTGCTCGACCTGTGATGGACTCTATGCGGCCGCGTGAAATCGAGAGGATAGTTACTGGTGGTCAATGTGCGGAAGAGCTGAAGAAGAGTACCAAATAATCAGCGGTCATGTTTCATTTGCAAGAGATATGGTCATATCGCTAGTAACTGAACATATTCAAGCTCCTCAGCGAAGAAAGCGGGTGCAGGCGTGATAGCGACGGCCCTGCGAGAAGGTGCAAGAGAAGATTTTGCAGCAAGGGCAGGTCTTGCTCTGGAGATGCCGGACACCCTGCAGAGTAAAACAAAGGATAAAATATTTCAATTGGCGAGTGGGAGAGCTGAGCAAGTTGTGACAAACGGGGCTGCGCTGGGATATCTAAAGAGGATGGGAGATTTCCGCGTGCCTATTCTGAGCAGTCGACGTGATGAGTGGCACCGGATATGTCAAGGGACTGGTCGGGGAGAGTCAGCCTACTGATGAGAGTGTTTATTGATAATAATTAAAACAAAAAAACTCAGCGTTGTTCGCTGAGAAGGCTCTGATCAACCTGAGGACGCCTTACCTGTGTGTGAAGTGAAGGCGGTGTGCATCCCTGAGGCCATCTGTGATGTCATCGTTGGGATTGTGGAAGGAGCGAGAGGCCCTGAGGATTCTGATATGTTTATGGTGGTGGATGTGGCAAAGACCAGAGCTCATGCCTTGCGTAGGACGGCAACTAAACCGTTGCGGGTACATACAGTGGAGAGGTACAGTGGAGTAGATCGTGACCAAATGATCAGCCTCCAACAAGACGATCCAGGGATACAAGGACTTGTTGGTGCTAAGGAGACCGACCCAAAAGGGGACAAGACTACTATCTTGTGAAAAGATCATCGTATATGGCAGATACGAGGATCCTAGAAGAAAGACCTAAATGAATCAGGAGGTCCCACCAAATTCTTTGCGTGGATACGTGATGTCGGTGGCCCATGACTTCATAACAACAAGGAATCAGGCGAACAAAGGACAGGGTCCAGAGCTACTGGCCAGGGGTGGGTGGTGATATGACAAGATACTGCCGATCCTGCGATGTGTGTCAGCGAGCGATGAAGAAAGGTATTATGTGGAGAGTGCTCCTGGAAAATGTTCCCCTGATTGATACGCCTATCAATCCACCAAGTGAGGCAGGGAACAAATTCACCCTAACTCTCTGCCGTACCAAATTAAATTGCAGTATCGTCCATAGACTTAATACTGACGATACTGCTCTTTGATTTGCTACGGCAGAGAGTTAGACTATGCCACTAGGTATGCAGAGGCAGTTCTCCTAAGATGGATTGATGTCGAGACGATGGCTGAGGCGCTGGTGGACATCTACAACCTGTTGGATAATCCAGATGAGGTGTTGAGTGACCAAGGGACGCAGTTCATGACCGACATCATGAGGGAAGTATGGCGCCTCCTGGGGATCAAGCAGAAGATCACAACATTCCACCAACTTATGAGCATTGGCCTGATAGGGAGATTTAATGCCACCCTCAAGACATGTCTTCGCCGTCTGTATAGTGAGCGACTCCGGCAGTGGCATTGATACATCAATCCTCTCCTCTTCGCTTACAGAGAGATGCTACGAGAGTCAGCCCGTTTGGCTCCATTCGATCTGCTCAACGGAAGAACCACACGTGGCCTCATGCATATCTTGAGAGAGTTGTAGACTAAAGAGATCAAGAGCCAGATGGAAGTCAAGCTACAAATATTTCCTTAACTTTCGGGAAAGGCTCGACGACACCCCACAGATTGCTCGTGAGGAGCTTCAGAAGGCCAGGCGAAGCAAGATTACTATTATGACCGGACGGCCAGGAAAAGAATTTTGTGTGGGCGACAAGGTGTTAATTCCCCCTACCTACTGAGTCGAACAAGCTGCTCATGCAGTGGGTAGGATCTATCGGCGTTTTGGCGACTGTTGGTGCTAATAACTACCGCATCAATGTGAATGGTAAGGAGAAAACTTTTCACTCCAACCTGCTGAAAAGGTACATCACGAGGGACACCTCTAGAGATGGGACACCGACGGCTGATGGCTCTGTGTCAGCAGCGAGTCGGGTTGTTGCGGAGGACGACGACGAGGAAAGCAGCTGTGATGACTGTGGCTGTGAAGTCTTACCGGAACTCGGTGGCTAAAGTAGCAAGAAGACAGTGAAAAACCTGAAGTTTGGTGGAAACTGTTCACGCAACAGCAACGTGAATCGAAGGAATTGGCAGGCTATTTCCCCTCTATCCTCAGTGACTGCCCTGGTTCGACGACACTGGGGGAGCATCGCATTGGGTTGACTTCTTCAACACTTGTGCTCCAACGCCCATATCCAGTACCCTAAGCTATGAGGCAGACGTTATGCGACGAGCTCGACGAGATTGAGAATATGGGAATCATCAGGAAGAACGATTCTCTCTACTTATTTCCGGTCGTCGCGGTAAAGAAGAAAGACGGTTCTAATCGTATCTGTGTTGACATTGACCTTGTTCGATCCTCACCCCATGATACTACCTTCAGACGTGTTTCAAAGCATAGAGAATGACATATACCTCTCTAAGATAGAACTGAGCAAGGGCTACTACAGATAAGTATACGTCATGAAGATATCCCGAAACAGCGTTTGTAACTATGGACCATCACTACAAATTTCTGAGAATGCCATTTGGAATGATGAACTCGGGAGCAACCCTGACCCGCGCGGTGAAGATGCTCGTGAGAGGGATGGAATACGTAGACGACTTTTTTTGTCCACAATGCAAATTATAAAGTTCATGTGAGGACTTTGAGGGAGCTCTTCGGGCGTCTTCAGCAAGCAAATTTTACCGTCAGACCAACAAAGTGATTGCTTGGGGGAAAAACGATCGATTACGTGGTCATGTGCTTGGAAAGGGAGCAATCGGCCTTTAAGACGAGAACGTAGAGAAAGTTCGGGCTACGGAAAGACCCATGACCAAGGAAATGGTTCGTACATTCTTAGGTTTAGTCGGTTATTACAAAAAATTTATCCCCAATTATGCAGCAATTTCGGCACCATTATCTGATTTAGTGCGTAAAGGGCAACTGAGAGCGGTAACTTGGGGTGATGCTCAAGAGAGAGCCTACAATTCTTTTAAAATGATAGTGACGTTTAGATTGCTCCTGCTCTATACGACATAGATTCCAAGTTTGTCCTGAGAGCGAAGGCATCTGATCGTATCATTGGTGCTGCGCTTACGGTGAGAAGTCAGGGCAAGTTATTCCCTGTGGCATACGGCAGTAAAAAAGTTGTCAGATAAGGAGAGAAAATATTCGGTGATACAGAAAGAAGCCCTAGCTATTGTTTGGGGAATTAAAACGTTTGCGCTGTATCTTTATGGCAAAGACTTTACTATGCCAACAGATCATGGCTCTTTGCAGTATTTGAGTGCAGTAAAGTTTGAAAGTCCCGAGATAATGATGAGGGCTTTAGCTTTACAATCGTTTACTTTTAATGATGAATACATTAAAGAGAGCTAAAATGTTGGTGCGGATTCCTTAAGTCGAGTTGTGTTTAGCCCCACCCAATGTAACTTTAAAATTTCACTTGTATGATGATGCACCTTTTATAAAATATATACATTATGCCTAGTTAATGAAACTGCTTTGAAAGTCTTCCTTTAAAGAATTCTATCCTTGTTTATGGTGGCATTCTGTTTCCGCTTGATGATAATTATTCTTGAGTTAAGAAAAAATTGTACTTTGGTCACACAATATAAAGAGAATAGAATGTGTGTCAATTGATTGTACCAAGCTTATGTAGTTAAGACTTAATTGATGCTGTACCTTCTATATATAACTGTACCTTTATAGGAATTTTAAAAATACGATATATATCCACCAACTTTTCATTTCTTGTGTGAATTTTATTTGATGTAACATTATTAAATGGGGACGTATGTGACAATTGGTTGTTATGAATTTTTTCTAGATCTAGGTTACTAATATATACTACTACTACTACTACTACTACTACTACTACTACTA
>BLXT01003014.1:212916-230919 GCA_019648995.1 Plakobranchus ocellatus
AAGTTAAGCGCAGACCACACTCTTGCAATAATGGTAAGGGGTGTATAAGGACTTGAAGACTATCGGAGACTGGGCCGCACGAAGTTAAGCGCAGATGACACTCTTGCAATAATGGTAAGAGGTATTGCTGGTAACTGGAAACAGCCTTTAAGCATATTCCCTTTCAAAGGAACCCACAAAAGCCAGCCTGGCACAAGCCACTGTGGAAGATGCGATGACAGAAGTCCTGCGGCTTGCCTTGTACCATAGGATCAAGGCAGCAACAATCCTGCCGTCATACAGAATCTCAGCGTCATCTGTGACAGGCCCTAGGCCAACATTGGGGACACTAAAGTGTTCATTATGTTCGACCCATCTGACCTATGGCGAGCATAAGGAATAATTTGAAGAAGCATGGATTTACACAAGGCGGTGCCGATCTTTCATGGGAGTTTGTAGAGAGATTTTATGAAATGGATTCATCGCTCCCCATCAGAATGGCCTCCAAACTTTACAAAACGGCACATTTTGGTATCCGCAATTTGCCGGCTGAATGTGAATCTTGTTGCACGAGTACTGAGGCAGCTGGCATTACAACCGTGATTAAATTTAATGCCTTACCACCAAATTGATGTGTCTGCTACTGCTGGGTTTATCAACAACTTCGGCGAACTTTTCAACTGCTTCAACAGCCGAACATTCAACCAAAAAGGGCAAATGGCACATGCAATTTCTTTATCTTCAGGTCATGTGAATTTTTAAAGGTATCACGAGGCAATTTAAAACTTTTTTAAAATGCAAGAACAAAGCAGGTACCGCGCCTTGTCCTGTTGGATGGAGGCTGAGCATAAACTGTTTGCTGCAGCTACGGGAGGATCTTCATGCACACCTTAACGTGAAATCCCTTCTCACATCGCGCTTGAATCAGGATTGCGTAGAAAATCTTTTTCCCGTTATCTTAGGAAAAGGGTGACATAGAACGAACCCTAGTCCACATGAGTTTAATAGCCATACGACAACCGATAGTGGATGCCATTCTTCTAACAAGCAAAGGGAAAAACTGCCAAGAAGACCTGGATGCTTTCCTGTTTTCATTTGAGCACACACAGCGTCCCAGGGTGCTCCCAAAGTTGCTAAGTTTCACGTGCGACAAGAACTATAAGTATCACACAATCTCCAACCTCTTCTTCAGAGAACAATGGAGCAAACAGTGCTCAGTGTATCTGAAGATAACATAATGACTTATATCAGTGGCCACGTCTGGAGGAAACCTTAAGCCATTTGTTCATGGTGAAATATTAGTCAATGCTTGTGGAAGAACTCGCACGCTACAGCCCTCACATACCTTCCTTGTAACAAAGCAACATAGTGAATGCTTTCAAGGAAGCCCACTAGCACCATCAGAAAAGCTTTAGAACAAAGTTGCTTGAGGTGGCTGAGAATGTCTTAAAGAATGTCTCAATGCAGCATCGTTTCTTGTTTCAACATCATTAAGGTACAAACTTGTGAGGAGAATGTACGTTGCAGCTACTGATTGCGATCTGGTTTGTCCTCAAGGAAAGTGTGGTTTGCCACTGATGTCCCTCAATCTGTTCACAAATGTTCAACTTCATCATTACATCAATTGCTGCCATTTGACAATGGCGGCAGATAATTAGAAGAAAACCACCAAAAGAAAGATTTCAACACTTTGACCCAAATTGACTACCCTTATAGGTAGGAAGCACAGCCTAAGGCCTAGATTTAGATGATAATGGAGACCGAGAGATTGCAGATACCCATCAGCTTGTGATTATACTGAGTGCGATGGAGCAAACACGACCTTCTCTAAGCGAGACAATGAAGAGGGAAGCAGTTATTGAACAGATCAGCACCAAACCTCAAACTAACAGGATGATGAGCTGGGTATGCAGCAACCGACTGGGATGAGGCCCTGTCAGAAATGTTTGCACTTCCACAGCCAGCGCCAAGAAATCCAGTGCCAAGTCAACCAAGCTGTACCATCGTGACGCATTGCCTTTTGAACAGTGATGAAATGATAGAGGTATGAACAGAAAAACTAACCAAAGAGAGGGCAGCAAAAAAGCAGACAAAGAAGCATGGAGAAGAGGACGCAGAGAAACAAAATAGATCAAAAGATATTCAAAAAAAAAAAAAAGGTTATAAAAATGATTTAATTAAAGCTAAATAAAGCTTGACCAAACAGTTATCAATCCAATTTTGTGGCCTTTTACAGGTGTATATAGGTAAAAGTTAGGAAGATAAATGTAGACATGTATAATAAAGAGGCTTAAAACAGAAAAAAAACAAAAAAACAAAAAGAAAACAAGAATGTGAAAATCAGTAAAAGAATGAGTTACATCGATACATATGATGGTTTTATAAAATTGGATGATACAAATTTTGAGGAAGGGGAGAGAATAATGAATTGTAAATAGATGAGGCTAGAAAAAAAGGAAAAATGATGATTGAATATTTGATGGCAAAAATAGCAAAAAAAATAAAAAAAAACCTATCACATGTTACTTTAGGCCTAGTTTGAAACAATGTTTTCAGAACAAGCACCTAACTTCAATCATAAACTGCAACTGCTTTGATATGGGGCTGGTAGTTGAAATGAGATGTCCACTGGTCAAAGTTAAGAATTTTACTGATTAAAGTTAAGATACCTGACATCAAGAGCTAGTAAAATGCTTTGAATAATCAAATAAAACTGAAGTTCCAATTATACATTGGAGAGCCTTTCTATAATATAAAATTACATTTAACACAGAAAGGATGGGACCATCCAAATCTTTTTATTTGAAAGTAATCTGACTATAGGTGCCGAGATAGATGCCATGGGAAAAAAAAAATTATATTATATAGAATAGAAGTGGCATACTTCATCGGCCCTGTGATAGTTACAGCAGTCTATCCTACTTTTTGTTGAGAAAGTGAAGACTAAATGTATAGGTTCCTGAAATTGGCTTTTGCCAAAAATTCGTATGGGCACACCTAAACACATTTTGCAATTAAAAAGAGAATAAACAAAACTGACCACAGCAAATATGTTTTTCAACCTGTTTTCCAGATTATATATAATTTACATGTAACACAATTAAAAAAAAAAGATCAATCTAGGTTTAGATTTGAACTAAAGTGAAACCTCAGCAGCCAAAGTCTGATAATTTGAATTCTTAATCTAAGTTCTTTAGATATTTGCCACCAAATATCATTGAAATAGCTGACAGTTTTCTTTTTTTCAAAAGGTAACACAAAGTGTGCCAATATTTGAGCCAAACACATATATATGTAGTTGGCTACAGCAGAAACCTCATAATTTGAAGTGCCAGGGAATAGACCAAAATTTCAAATTATGAGACTTTGAATTATTAAAAGGGGCAAAAGTAGGGGTCAAAGAACACCACTACTAGTACTATTAAACCTACATTCAGCACCCCACTTTCCTCCTCTCACCCTACTTTGATCCCTCCCTTCTCTTACGCTGCTATTAATGGCACTCCTGGAGTATGCCAGCTTTGTTAAAACAGTCATCCGCACTGTTTTTGGAGTGGTGAGAGGAAAGCAATTTTTTTTCTTATTGTTTTTTGTAGCGATGTGGACTTTGAATTATGAGAATAGACTTTTTTCAACTTCAAATGAGTTCGAACTACTAAGCCAAAGAAGAGAGAAAAAAAAACTCAGATCGGGAATTCTTCAATTTGTGAGAAATTCTAAAAATTGGACTTTGGTTTTTGAGGTGTATTGTGTATTGTGCACTTAATGCTCAGAAGTTTTAAAGACTCTTTTCACACAAAAAGTGATCCACATTATTTAACACATTGCTCCAAACAAAAGAAATGGAACTCAAGGACTGACATCTCACCTCAATTTAGAGATGCAAGTGTTCGTCAGCAGTGTGGTTAAAGCTTTCTATGCACTTGCTTTGATCAAGAAACATGACCATCAATTGAGGCAGGGCAAGACTTTGAAGAGTAACCAAGGTACATGAGTTACAAGAGAGTGCATAGAGAGTTGGTGATAAGACTGGTCGAGAGCATCTCCTTCAGTGTATGATACACAGATCAGAGAGTTTGCCACAGACACAATTACAAAAGTGGAAGCAACTGCCTGTGATGCAATATGAAAAGAAAATGCCACGCAAAAGAAAATATCAAATTCTTTTGCAAATGAAAGCTGAGTCAAAACATGAAAATTAAAGAAAAAAATTTCAAAGGTTAAAAACAAAACAAAATACAACACAAAGACCACAAAAATTCTGATGTAGCGAGTGGCTATGAAATGCCTGTAAAACACTGAGGGCAATGTTTACAAAACTTAAGGTAAGAATCTTACAAAAAAAAATTGTTTTCAACTAAACTAAATTTTCGTTTGCTCTCAAGGAATTCAGATAGCAATATCAACAAAATGGATAGGCTTACTGTTGTCTTTCAGAAGTATATCAAGTGGATGTGTAATAGAACAGAGAAAACATAAATGACAGTTTTTTCAGATTTAATAATTTTTTTGGCTGCCATAGTAACACACAGAGTGTGATATTGGTCATG
This sequence comes from Plakobranchus ocellatus, assembly GCA_019648995.1. NCBI lineage: Eukaryota > Metazoa > Mollusca > Gastropoda > Plakobranchidae > Plakobranchus > Plakobranchus ocellatus. The sequence continues at coordinate 217,446 of BLXT01003014.1, forward strand.
AAATGACTCTAAAAGTACTGTTCACAAAAAAAAACCCTCTATACATCATACATAAAACACTGTTAAACAATATATTTACCAATTTTTTTTTTAATAACTGTTTGAAAATATCCCCAGAACATGCTGCTGCAAGGAATTTCCATCAGCCAGCCCATGTGTCTTCAGGGGATAACAGAGCTCTAGATCACACTATGGCATCAGGCTGAGATCGTTTAAAACTTCTTCAAGTCTTTCCCAAGAGGAAGGAGAGAATTCAGATATATGGTCAAGCAATAAGAATTCTGTGACCTGTATTAGTTATATGTATTCCCTCATTCCTACCACAAAATGCCTCACTGCAACAATATTTCAGACACAACTTGTGGAATTCAACAATTGTGGCTGCCTCTCCACATCACAAATGCATTTGTTTTTTCTTAGTCTTTGTCGATAATTTAGATGATGATGAATTAGAAGAAAGTGAAGATGCAGAGGAAACTGGACAATTGTTTGATAGCGTGGAAGAACTAAGTATACGTTGATGATGCTCCTCCAGGAGCTGCTGGATGATTTTTTCAGGCGCCTCACCACTCATTAAGATTGCATAAGAGCGGTCGCAGCATTTGCAGGAGGTTGAGGAGGCCTGAGAGGACTGCTGGCTGCGATGCGGTGCCGAGCGGAACTTGGACTCTGCGTGCAAGATTTTTGTGTAGACCCACATAGAGGCAGCGGGAACACCATCAGCTTCACACTGATCCTGGTACATCTGGTACATCTTGGTGATGGTCAGGTCTGCTGGCAGGTGAAGCTGAGTTGTCGATGATTTGCTGCTTTTGGGCTTTGTGATGGATGGTTTTACGCTGCCTGAGGAAGATGTAGATGCTGCTGCCGAAGAGGATAATGATGGTGCTGCTGACTGATGCATTGAGGAGTGAGCTGTAGTTAAGGTATTAGAACATGAAGATGATCGATTGTCTCCAGGTGTGGCAGAGGAAAAGGAATTTATGTGAGCTTTGATTCGTGCCTCAGTGGCGATTGACGTTTTATTCTTGGGCTCCTTCCTCCCTCTTCTGTCTGGGGTGGCTATTGCCGTTAAAGGAATAGCCTTAAACCGAAGTGCGTAGTCCACCCTCTTACCCGTGATGCCCAGAGTGGACATGAACACAGGTTTGCAAACTTGAATCTTTTCACTAGTGAGGTAGAATACTCGTGAGGTGGCCCGCCTCGATGTGTAACTAGCCTTACTTTCTCCATCAGGCAGTTTCTTGCTCTTCCTTTTCACGTCTGTCACCACAACTGAGGAAACAATGAACTGAGTCTGGCTGTTCCAGTCAGCCATCCCATGAAACTCATCGAAGATTTTCTTCCTTACCTCTTTAGGCACCTTAATACTGCATTTTCTCCGACAGTTGCAATCCACCATCTGAAACACTTTTTTGTTAACCAGCTTCCCTGTTCTAGTGGTGTACGCATCCCCCCTACACCTGCGCCGCTTAATCTCCTCCCTTGGTAGGTGGGTGCCTGCTGGCTTTATTTTTCTTTGGTGTGGCTCCTTGTTCTTGCGGTTTCTTTTCCGTTTGGGCGGAGGCGGAGTTGAAAAAGGAACAGGAAGTGCAACATTGTGGTGGTTTTGTAGCAGTTGCTGTTCCTGTTGCTGTTGTTGCTGATCAGAACTGACATGATACTGCAAATCTGAAACAGGAGAAAAAGAGAGTCTAAAAGCATGGGCATAAATCACTGAAAGAATGTAAATGTATAGTGTGACAACAAAATCAGACATTTTGTTGAAAAATCAATCATCCATACTTCCTAGACAATTAGAAACGAGAGGACTTTCTCTATGGGTTTGAGACAATTCGTAAGTTAAAGAAAATAACAAATCATGACAATTTTATCTCTAGTTTACTAAAATAGTCCCTGCTGCAAAAAATCTCTTTTTGTGGTAAGAGTACACATATGGTATGCAGGCCAAGAACAAATAAGGAACTGTGATTTCAATTAGAAAGTTACATTCCTCAAGGCATAAAACCATTCAGATCAGAGTTTAGTCAAAAATCAATGAAAGAATCTACACACTGAGATATCTATGGTATTGAAGAAGGAATGAGATTAGAGGGAAACAACAATATTCCTGGTCATCTGATAGGTGTAACCCATTATATGATTGTGTTCTCCTTGCTTATATATCTTTTAAAAAGTACCTCTAGATCTATATAAAAAACAACATTTAGAATGCATAAATAAGCTACTCTAGCAAAAAAAAAAAAAAAAAATAACAAACCCTAAAACTTTGTAAATGGTGCACTTGTAATTTATTTTTAACAGTCTCCTAGGTTATTTTTGGATATGCCATACTGACCAGTACAGAGTATGTCAGAGACGAGAGAGTTGAACTGTTTTGAAGGAGCCTTGTCCTTTGAAAACGACACTCCTTGGGCATGCTGGGCTACTCTCTCATGGCCAAGAGAGGCTAAACATGAACTCACATCTTTGTTAGAAGGGACAAATTGATTGAGATGTGGATTTTTATTTGCACCGCTGAAGAGTACATTGTTATACATTTGCTTGGGCATTGCGTCTGTGGAAGAAAAGCACAAACAAAAAGTAAATAAACAAATGAGGCAACAGCTTTGAAACTCTGAAATTTTAGTTGAGGTTTTAAAATGTTTTAATGAAAAAAAAAATTACCATTCTTTTTGTTTTTGTGTCTTAAAATGTTTAGAACAGGATTTTCTTTCATTACTGCGCCTGGGTTAGGGATGAATATACAGAGTTAAAATGTAGTTGTTAAAAGTAAAAAAAAAAAAATGAAAAAGGAATGCCTAGAGTTGCCACCTGTACATTGATTGCTTCATCTCTATAAAATCTTCACTTAGTGTGAACAGCAAAACATTATAATAGTCTTCTATGAAGTATTACATGTGTAATCCTTCTGTCAAAAGATGGAGATCTGAGATGTGAATGCAAATTCCATGGTGCCTCACATAATGTTGTGGATATATGCTGTGAGTGCAAGTTCCATTCCTGTCTCCTTTATTCTGACAACACATTATATCCAAAGCATTTTTGTATTCTGTATGAAGTTTCGAAAATTTTAAACTATGTCTCGTGACCTATGCAAAAAAAATGGGAAATCCCATTTTGAAAATTTTTAAACCATTAAAGCAGCCTTCTTTTCCTTCATGGTTTTTTATGGTAAAAATTAGATCTCTGTTGATTCTGAACCAAGACATGGATAACTTTTTTTTTTAATAACTTCATGGAAGGAAAAAAAGAACTTCATCTTCTTTTTTCTCAAAACTTATTGCACGCAACCTTCAGCTTATTTGGCCTGGTTTCAAGGCATGCTCTCATCACAATCAACAAAAACTCTTTTTTCTTTATTTGGCCAGAATAAATTTAAACACAAAGTTGACAGTAAAATTAACCATTTTTCAAAAAGATTGTATGTCAGTTGCCATTTGCCATTTCCTTAAAGACCAGTTACAAGTTGTAAGATATAATGAATAAAACAATCCTGGTTGGCAATTTACAAGAATTATCAACCAACTTACCAGCCAATGGCTGTGGAGCCATGGAAGTTTTATGGCTAGAGTGGTCATTGCTCAGACTTGAGGATGAATGAAGTGTTGTTGACGACGGAAGTACAGGTCTTAATAATGGTTGATTTGATGGATGAAAAACATAATTTGGCATCTGGTGTGGGTCCATACAACAATAGTCATTTGCTCCAGAACTGTATCCAAATGACATCTTTGCTCTGTGGGGGAAAAAATATCTTTTTTTTAATCAAAATCTTTTTTTTTAATTGATTTTTTTAAAATAAGAATATATTTATAAAAATTCTCATCAAGTATTTACCATAGAGCTTGCTTACTATGAAATGCTTTGAGAACACCCCCCTGCTGATAGCCTTATAATCAAAACAATAAATTGGAGCATTGAACATTTATTCAAGCTGTGAAGGAAAAACTAAACTGAAAACATACTGTCAAGTTAATATATATAACACAGGCCACTAACTGACCATTTGATTTGTTACTTCCGTGACTAAAATTAAATTCAGGAAAATACTAATCAAAACTGCAATTGAAATTATCATAAAATAGTTCTTGCTCTGTGAAATTTCAAATATAATTAATATTTTGAGTAGCCTATACGTTGGATGCAAAGCCAAAAGGTTTTCTGGAGCAAACTGAGAATTTTGATATTTTCTTACTTTAACATCCACCACAAATCTGTAATAGATTTGTGTATAAATCATAATTTTTGATGTGTTAAAACAAACTTACAGGTTTTTCTGTCACATTTGATTATATGGTACTGCAGTGCAGACTTTATTTAATTTTGAAGAGGCCAGGGAGGATTACCTTGATTTATTATTTTAAAGTAAAAGAGTCAACTTGACCCAAAATAAAAGTGAGGTGCATAACATTTTTTATGGGTAGCAAACAAAATGTTATTTTCTTAAAAATAATTCTACAACACAAAATTTGCTCCTGCAGCAATAGTAGGACATTTTTTTATCTAATGGACAGTAATATTGTTTGATTTTTCCAAATGGCCTGTCCTACGTTGCAGAAGATAGGTTCTAGTTTTAGGTTTGGTTTCACAGACCAGAATGTCAGAGGCAGGCATATAAAAAACTCAAATCTTCACTCGAGGGACTTCTGCAGATCTCAGGGCTTGTTGTCTAGCTATGGAATTGACACCCCGTCCCCAAAGTGGGTGGAGTAAAATGCAGTTCTGGAAAGTCCTAGATCTAGATCTAGGTTAGGCTAGATTTTACATTTCTAAAAATCTAAGCAAGATCTCGATCATCTTCCAACTCAGGTCAAAGGCTTTTGAGTCAGGTCTTAACAAAAACTTCATTTTGAGATCCCCTCTTGATTGAAGAATATTTCCTTTCTGATGCATTGACAGAATCGGCCCATTACAACTCCCCTCCATCATTGTTCTCAAGTCAAGATCTAGATATCTAGATCTAATCCTTTGCAAGTAATCGGAGTCTTACAGCTTAATTATGTTCCTCTAAAATATTTTAGAGAAAAATCAGGTTACAAAAATTGTAACTTCACAGTCTCCTTCCATTCGTTGAATTCAGCTCCAAATTATTGTATTTGGATCCATAGCAAAATCCTGCCAGAGGACCATACAAACAATATTGTTGTGTGAAGTGTGGGGTTGTGGCCCTTGACTAAGAAGACCTAAACATCAGCGTCTATCGATAGTGTGCGGCGTTTTAATATCTCGATTTTTCAAATCAACTATTGAAGGCCTTTTGTAACATTATTGAATGTTATTGCATTGTACGTCGTCTAACAACAACAAACAATAGCAAAAGCAAAAACGAGAAAACTTTTGACCCTCCATAGTTAGGTAATTGCTAAAGATGAATCATTAACCATTAAAATGTAAAAATTTACAAAACAAGTTCCATTAAAGTTGAAGCTTTGGTGCCAATAATGTGACGCATAGTAAAACAACGAACCAGCCTCGTTTTATTGGGTTGCATGCTCAAGGCCTGCTTCTTCTTCTTTTTTTTTTTTTTTTTTAATTATTTGTGAAACTCATTTCCACCTTTTGCCCTGTCAAGGGTGTTCAGATGTTTTGACTGTTACTAATTTACACAGTCGAAAATGTAAAAGGGTTACTGATTTGCGACATTCTTTATATACGTTCATTAAATGCATTTATGTTTTTCTTTTAGGTTATGCTATCTTGTGAAGTTTCAGATTTTCTGATAAGATCCGCTCTTATTTTGATTCAATATGGTTTAAACAGGCTACTACGCTTCTCTCTGATCAGCAGTGATAAACTGATGAAGGACTTTGGTAAATTATCTTCTGGACGTTACTCCAGACTTCCCAAATTTGGAATGTTCGATCTATGCATACTCCCACCATTGACAACCAGTTTGTTTCAACTTTGTTTTCATATTCGGATGTTGATAACATGATTCAGGTATGCACACCATTCTCTTCATCTGGATAATTGCAGACTGTTAAAACTTTATTTTAAAAAATAAATAAATGAATAAAGCAATTGAAACGTGTATTGTGCACAACAGGGGCAGTCTTATAGTTTATAATTCTCATAAAACTTAAGGCTTGCAGACCTGTTCTCTCATACTTATAGATCAAATCTACTACTCTCGGTTCAATTTGTGCAAAGGCAGACAAGAAAAAAATTGAAAAAGCGCAGATTCACTGCCACATGGAGTGGAATATTATCAACTTGAGTTTGAGTTGCCAGATAGAGCCGAGAGCTTTAATTTATATGATTTTACAGCCCGCATCAAATCTGAGGCTGCCACCGGCGTACGAGATTCAGAAAGTCTGAGATCACAAAGCTGTGAATAGTAGCAGTAGAGGCAGCAACAGCATCAGCAACTGCAGCAACAGTAGTAGTAATAGTAGTAGTAGTAGTAGTAGTAGTAGTAGTAGTAGTAGTAGTAGTAGTAGTAGTAGTAGTAGCAGCAGCAGCAGCAGCAGCAGCAAAGATGATTAGACTTGCTTCGCTACCAGACGAGTTAATGGTGGCGCAGCCGTCTCATTATGTACAAGGGTCTCTGGTAGTTGTATCGCGTCGGCATATTCCAATGTTTTTTTTTTTTTATCTAGCGATACACTAGTTTTATGTCAACACTCAACACTGCTGGTTCTAGTTGAAAACACAATCCCTACAGTTACACAATCGGCCGCTGGACCGCAGGCTATGGATTTCAATGTAAGTTTTATCTAAGATCTTGTTTCTAGTTTAACGAAAGATTCATACTTTTATTAGGAAAAAAAAATATATTTTTGCGATTCAAAGGTCAAGGTGTGCTTTTTCCGAGAATTTTAATCTAGGCAAGGATCTAATATATAGCCTAGATCAGAATCTAGATCTTATCTCGATTATTTAGACTAGATCTATATCTAGATGTGTGTCTAAGATTTAGAATCTAGATCGTCTTGGTCTGATAACTTTCAGTTTGATGGTCAGTTTATTTCTCGGTATTTATGAATTGGTTATTTTTTTTTTATTATTACTCAAGCCAGTTTAAAAAAAAATTAATTTAAAGAATAGATAGATCTAGATCTAGTTGGATATCCAGGTTAGAATCTCATAATCGTGTGCCCGTAGTTCTGTTTTGTTGATCAATACAAATTCAGTAAAAAAATGAAAAAAAATTAAGAGAAAAGGTTAATAGGCCTGCTCAGAATATGTGAGTTTAAACGAAGAGAAGAATAGCATAAAGTTTAAAACATTGTACCAAAATTGAAAATCTTTTTTTTTTTTGTGTTTAAATTTTTCTTTCTTTTTTTTTTTTTTAAAGAAAGCAAAAACAATGATGCTGTGGCAGAATGTTGTGACTCTTTATCTTTTGAAAATAGTCTCTAGGCCTCCACATTTATCTTATTTCAAGCCTTCATAGCTCCACATTCCTTTCATTTTTAAACTGAAATTTGCTTCATATTTAAAATTATTTTGCTGTAGGCCCCAAGAAAATAATTTTTATGTTATATCTTGAATTCTAATACCCCACAGTTCACACCAATCTTCAGAAAACCATAAATTTGGCTTAAATATGAAATCAATATTGAATTGCCATAGATCAAAAGCTGGATTAATTGCAGGCTTTTAAGTCCATCATCATATTTGACCATTTTTTTTTTGTCCAGCTTCACATTTACAAAGCTGTAAATTGTAAAGGGAGATCCCATTTTTTTATAATTCTTTTATCAATCACGGCCTGAAATCTGTTTACAGCACAGATAATTCAGTTTAGGAACAAAGTTGAGTATAAGCAAAATTTACTAGGTGAAACAAGTAAAAAGGCACAGCATTCACACAATTTCGGTTCTGCAAAATCAAAGGTACCTTTTAGAAAAATTTTTTAGTTGCTTTTGAAAATAAACTCAAACAATTCATGGGCCATACCATTGACAGCTTACAATATAACAATTATAAATGATCAAGAGCTTGCAGCTTTTCTCAAAACTGACTTCACACTTTACCTGTTTTCCTTGCAGTTTATATATAAAAATGCTAGACACTTTTGAAGGTATTCATAAATACATTGAAAGATTTTCTGCTGATAGAGGCACGTCAAAGTTTATTCTTTCAACTCAAGTGGTCAATGAATTTTTAAATCATCTTAAAGGTTTGTATCTTTTTGAAGGCGAAAACAAATCTTTCATTTTAAATAAAAAATGTGTAGTCTTTAAGTCTACACAACAAAACTTCACTTGTGCAAAATCGTCCCCATGCAATGATGAAATACAATCTTGTATTTGTTCTACTTTTCCAGTAATACTTGGCTTGTTTGTGAAGCCTGAATTCCACCTAGCTTCTAACAGAAATTTTATCTTTACAGGTAAGTCATTGAGTTGATCTAAATATCCATAGAGAGCACTGAAATACATGTAACTTCCACAAACTCCAGCCATTACTAAGAAGTTAGTTCTCTAGTGTTGTTACACTTCCCCTATGAGATGGTCTCAAGCTTTGTGGCTGTTATATGTCTTTGTCTTGATGGGTTTGAACTCATTACATAATGTTTTTACAGATTTCAAGTGTGGCTCATAGATCCATTTTGCCTGAGTTTGATTAGACAAAACTTGGCAGAAGTGAGTTCAGAGACAATGTGCATCCTAAACTGTTAAGAGATTTTGTAGAGAAAGAAGCTGAAAAACCCTCGGAAAGTAAGATTGTAAACTATGGAGTGACTGGATGAAAATACTGAAATTGTTAGAAAATCTAAATTGATATATGCATTCTTAGATATAAATTATAATGCAAGGTTAATGTGACTTGCTATTACTTTTGGAGCAGTTGGAGTACTTGTAATCTGCTTACTGGAAATATAGGCCTGTTGTCACCCAGTATCATTGTGACTCATCAATTTGTTTCCAAGAATTGAGACTCAAAAAACATTGGCCAAATGGAAAATAATGTTCTCTACATATCTATGAAACAGTCTGATAAGTTTCGCGAGTTGTTTCAAGAGCATTTCTCATATCTGTAGCTATGTAACTTTAAGAGCTTTTCAAAGTTTAATAAGATAAAGTTCATTTAAAAAAAATATATAAATAAAAACATAAAAACTTCTCTAAAATATAAAAAAAAGCATTTTAATCAATAATTGAAGTATGGGTATTCCTTTCTAGTGCTTCACTTTATTCATTTTTTTTTTCATGTGTATCATCAACAAATTGCTGGTTCTAGTACCCTTAGAATAATAGAATAGTCAGACTGTAATTTCAGGACATGGTCTTTTATTTCTGCACTACAAATACTCCATTGGCCATCAAAAGTCAAATGTGTATATATTGATATTATTTAATTAAGAATAAATACTCAAAAAGGCATGGACTTTAAGGCTTCATCCAGTAAATAAATTGGTCTTGAAACTGTTGAGATTTTTCTTCATTGCATATTTGGTTTCCCTGTGCATGCTATCAATTTGGTGACTGAACTTTTATTTACATACACTAGTAACTGAGAAATATCATATTTTGTGATACTCTCTTTGCAGAGTTCATGGGCACAAAATCACCTTTTGATATGTCACCTAAACACAACACAACCCACCACAATGTTTGCCATCAATATTTACTTCTCTCTCTCTCTCTCTCTCTCTCTCTCTCTCTCTCTCTCTCTCTCTCTCTCTCACATACATCATTCTCTTTCTCTCAATTTCTGCCTTTCTCTAGTTTCTAAGTCTCTATCTGTCTCTCTCACACTCTATGCACTCCCTCCCTCCTCTCTCTCTCTCTCTCTCTCTCTTTCTCTCTCTCTCTCTGTTTGTCTCTCTCATGCATCTCTTTTTTTTCTAAATTTCCCACCTTTCTCTATCTCTTTGTCTGTGTCTGTCTCTCACATCTTCTGTCTCTGATGCTCCCTATCTCTCTTTCTCTCTCAATTTTGGCCTTTCTTTATTTCTCTCAAGTTTTTATGTCTCTGTCAGGGCTCTCTCACACCCTCTCTCTTTCTCACCCTCTCTTTCTTTCTCATATGTATCACTCTCTTTCTCTAAATTTCTCTAAATTTTCCTCTTTCTCTATCTCGCTGTCTTTAACACATCTCTGCGTTTCTGTCACACACAAACAGACACACACACGCACAAATATTCTCTCTCTCTCTCTCTCTCTCTCTCTCTCTCTCTCTCTCTCTCTCTCTCTCTATTGATCCACATTCCTTCAACGAGAATATCAGCACTATCATTTCTCTCACTCATGACAATTTCACAGATAATAATACAATAAAGTAATTGTTTTTGTTATCATTAGATCTAACAACATCTTTTCTGCGTCTAATTGGTGATCCTGTGTTTATACAAGTTATAAGTGCCAAACCTTTAATAGATTAGATGACATCCGTTCTAAATCTTATCTCGTAAGTGCTTTTGAGTTCAAGTTTTGTAGAGTGTTTATAATTGTGTGCACTTTTTTTAAAAATGGAAAACATTTCGTAATGTTAACTTTTTATTTAAAAAATAAATAAATAAATAAATAAATTTTATTTATTTATTTATTTTTTTCCGTTGTTTTCGTAGATAAGAATTGTTACTAGTACTAGGATTGGCACGTTTCTCAAACTAACTTCTTATACCTACCGCAAGCAAAACAAAAAGATAATCTCTCGTTTTAATTTTAAGCGACTGAACATAAAAAAGACGGTTTTTGTCTGTGTGGTTGCGGGTAATCGTATGCCTTGTCATCAGAAAACCTTGACCAGTGCGATTTTAAATGTGATATAACACCCATCAAACGAGGAGCAAGACAAGGCTCTGTTCTCTCCCCAATATTTCTCAAACATCTACACTGAATTCTTATTCGGAGAAATTGAGAAAGCAAAGAAATGTACGACATTATTATAGGTAGATTAGTTGGGTTTTTTTTATATATAGCCAGTCCACAATAAGGTGATCTCAGGCTTACAGGCGCTGATGGCGGGGCTCGAACCCGCGACAGAAGGATCCCTGCAGATCTCAGGGCGGGTTCGCGTTCCACTGTGCCATCGAGGCTTCTATTATAGATGGAAAAAACATCAACAACCCGAGGGTGTGGATCACGATTTGGCCTGGGGTGTGTTTTAACCTTAATCTTGACATTATGCCTGTTCAACGGTCCCTTTACGATAGATAGAGGAAACTCAGAAGGAATGTAAGTAGCCCCACCAAATGGCGATACATGTTATGTTCGAAACCGATCCTTTTAGACGAGAAAATAAAAAAACAATGGCAAAGACTTGCGGTTTTCTTATTGATGCCAATTGTAGTCGAGGCATAAACTTATGGCATTGCAAAGACGCATTGCTTTAGGAGTTTATTTTATCATTAAAATTAGATCTCTTGCAAGTAACATTCACACGTGACCCATTTCGTGCGTCTATAAATAGCATAGATTTTGTCAACAAACAAAAAAGTATTGCGTTACCAATTTACCTAGGCCTACGGGTCTGCTCCCACAGCCAAACCGTGATATTAAACACAACATATCAAAATTTTAAGGGTGAAATTTTATTTTACATGCAATGGGAGCCAATCTTGTAAGACCTGTTAAAAAAAAAATGCCCATTTGGCAACGAAATCCTTTATGAGTTTTTCGCGAAAATCGAATACGAAAGTTCAATCAATCTTTTTCCTCCTTCTCCTCTTCCGTGTTTCTCAACCGCATGACTTTTTGTATTGTCACTTTTTTAATAATACACCCTAAGCACAATAAACTTAATATTTTTCACTGAACCACTGACCTAGATCAGAGGCTTAAGGAAATCAACTCCAAAACATAAATTTTTAATACGCTTGAATAGTCGCCAAAGTTTTAAAGTTATACTTTTGTATGGAAAATTTGAAAGGTGCGAAGTACAGACTTAGATATATCGGGAATAATTCATACAGAAAAAAAAGACCTGGAAAATACCTCTGTTTTTATTTTGTTTTGTTGTTGTTTTTTTTTTTTTTGTTGTTTGTTTTAAAAACGCCCGAGCGTGGAGTTGTGTGCCACGAAGTTGCTTTCAATAAGGCCTTTTCAAATTTAACACGGGGTTTGAAGTGGCATTTGTGCAGCAAACGTATTAGGAAGCCACCCTTCTTTGCTTTCACCTCAATGAGAGGAAAGGCTCATGTGCTATTTAAGTTTAAAAATTGCTATTTGAGTCAACAGTATTTATATTTTGCAGTGGTTAAAATAGAATTGAGAACTAAAAATCTCCCTGAGTTAAACCAGCTGTGTTTTGGTTTAAGCTTAAGAATGTTCAATCTTTTAACTAAATTTTAATAATAATGCGTGTTTAAATAAAAAATAAATAAAAAAAAACAATACATCGACCAGTCTATCACCCCTGTGTTTCCCTTATGACTCAAGGTTCGATTTGGGGTTTTAAAAAGACGCAGTTTGAGGAGGGGTGTCTTATTTTATTTTTTTTTTCTTGCATTCATTTTTTTTTTTTTTCATATCATTTCCCCACATATTTCTAGGAATTTTAAGACGCCAAATTTACGCTTGAGGCGTTGTCTGTGAACATTCGTTGCCGGTCATGTTCAAACCTGAAGTTGAAACTCGCTTCGGTCCACGGTCGATATAGGAAGAATATTAAGGTCTTTAAATGTTAGATCTCAGGGGGGGTTGAGATTATTGAAAAATTTGATCTCATTTGAATAAGATGGGATTTAAAATGAAAAAAAAAACAAAAAAAAAAAACCAAGGAATCGAGTAGTTACAAGGATGCTGGCTTTTTACCTTTGAACTCTTCTGCTATTATCTGTCTGTCAAATGTCAGTTGTAGCTTACCTCGTACAGCTCACGTTTGATTCTGTTTTTACCGAGTTTTGATTAAAAGCAAAGTTCGTTCAAGTATAATTCCTAGTATAATTATGTTCTGCGGGATAGGGATAAGGTGCGGATTAACACGAAACCATGTTCTGTATTGTGTTTTGCAATGAGGTAAATTCATCATCATCATCATCATCATCATCATCATCATCATCATCATCGTTATCATTATTAGTATTATCATCATCGCCATCATCATCATTACTGCTTATTATTATTATTATTATTTCTATAGGGCCATTTTAAGAGCTTAAGAGCAGAACATATCGACGAGGATAAAAAAAGAATTGCATCATTAAGAAAATGAGACCGGAAAATTGCTTTTGGCTGCCTCTGATTTAACATATAGTAGGTAACATCGAAAAGGATGAATGAAGTAGAGAAAGAAATTAAAAAAAAAAAAAATCAAAGTGAAAGGCTAATCAGGCTTCGAACTTGATTGGAATTCGGTTTATCCGGGTTCGAATTAAGCAGATTGATAATAATTGTATGATATCGGTAAGCCACAGATGCTTTAAGCAGGCTGGTGATGCATGACTGTATAATCTGGAATGAAACCAGTGTAAGGTATGTGCTACACGCGTGTTCCGGTCACTGGGTCTGTCCCGATCACTGCTGCCTCACGTCTGCTCTTGAATTGAAGCGCTATTTCCCACTTTATCTAATGAAAT
>BLXT01003014.1:242775-253602 GCA_019648995.1 Plakobranchus ocellatus
CCCCCCCCCCCCAAAAAAAAAACCCTCTGAATTAAATCTTTGCAAATCTCTTTTTAAAAACGGCAATTCATCTTTTGCTTATTCCTGCATCAGATATTGCTTCTTCCACATTCATGTAAGAAGATATTTGATCTATTATTATTATTATTCCCCTGGTTTATTAATGATAACTGATAATTCAAATGAGGTCAGTTTGATTTTGTTGTTGGTGTTGTTTTTTTTTCTTTAAGTGTTTTGGTTTTTGTCAATATTTCTCATGTTCTGGCCAGTCTTGCTCTGCTTTTATCTTATTTATATGACCTAACATTTCTCAAATAAGGTTTATATTCTTCATTTCTATAATGGGGAATTAAAGTATTTTTTGCATATAGTTGTAGTGTCTTCTCTCTTTCCACTTCTTCAAGAGAGAGATTTTCGGTATTTACAGAGCTGTACTTCATAAATAAAGTAGTGATTAAACAACAAAATACACTGTTTGTTTATAAAGCTCTTTGGGCCCCAGTTAATCCCAGTACAGCAGGGCTTTTATATTTGATTTATTTATTGTTCTGTTCTGAATATTGGAATTTCAAGTAATATTATTATTTTAAATTAATTTTCCTGATAAGTTTTCTGATAAACCCAATGAGACAGGAGTTCCAAAAATATCTTATTTTTGTCATTTCATTAGCCCCTTCGTGTAATCTCAGGCTTTTTTGGCCATCTGCGGTCAGACCCATTTGACAAGTTTAAATTCATAACAGAAGGTTTCAGCACTCAGAGCTAATATGCTAATTACCATTTCTAAAAGCCCTTGTGTAAGGGAATAATGAATTACAACCTAAGCGTTACAATTCAACATTACTTTACTTTTTTAATCATGGCTGTTTTTCTTGGTGTGTTTGTTTTGCAGGAGCTTTATCTACCTCACACAACTGTCAGGCTAAAGAGTATGCATTCGAGGTTTGTTATTTCAGCTTGCACATCTAGATAATGTTCATTTCATGAAGAGCTGCACTTGGCATTGTTGATTTTTTTATTACAATTGGGGCTTGGTTTACCCTTATGGGGTCCAGAGAGATATTGAAAACAAAAAGCAAATTTCTATTTTGCTTCTCAGTTTAGACTCTTAAATGTTATTGCACCTTTTTCTACTCATTATATGTATCATACATCTGCATTCTGTTTCTTATTTGCTTTCTTCTTTGAAAGAATGTAAAGAAAGAGGAATAGTAAGCCCAAGGAAAAAGATAATATGTAATTTTTAATTGTATGGAGCTTCTTTTCTTTCCATCAGTCCTTCTTTTTTAATTCTTCATGTTCTTACTCCTTCAATTCCTCCTTGCCTCCTAATATCATCCCCAATCTCTATCAACTTTTCCTCCTCCTTCCCTCCTTTTTTCTCCCCTTCTTCCTCTTCCTCCTTCACCTCCCTTGTTTTGTTAAATACATTAAGAAATAAGGTCATTTTGATACTGAGTGCAACAAATGAATCATTTTAGAGAGCTTTGGTCACCTACACTTAGAAGTGAGCTATATGATGATGATAATGATAAAAAAAAGTAGATGACAACGATATAGAAACAAATTATTGTGATGAGTATGATTACAGAAAAGGGAGGGAAGTTGATATGTGTTTTGTCTATCTTTTATTTAACAAGAAGTTTGTTTGAAAAACTTAAATGAAAATTATCTCTTTCCCAGATGGCCTGCTCTAATATCCGCTATGGTCCAGGCGTCACTAAAGAAGTGGGGATGGTGAGTTTTGGGTGCAATAAAGAAAGTCTGTTTCTCCTTGCAGTATATTCCAAACTCAGAGCAAGATTTTAGTTCAGCTTTCTACCTACTGCTGTGTAGGCAATAAAGAAATTCTGTTTCTCCTTGCAGTATTGCAAACTCAGAGCAAGATTTTAGTTCAGCTTTCTACCTACTGCTGTGTAGGCAATAAAGAAATTCTGTTCCTCCTTGCAGTATATTGCAAACTCAGAGCAAGATTTTAGTTCAGCTTTCTACCTACTGCTGTGTAGGCAATAAAGAAATTCTGTTTCTACTTGCAGTATATTGCAAACTCAGAGCAAGATTTTAGTTCAGCTTTCTACCTACTGCTGTGTCGGCAAAAACAGGCTTGAGCATATTTGTATTGTTGAGTTTTAAGACGTAGTTCCTTCTACAAATAATGTGAAAAGATGAAAAGAATTTTTAAAAATCCAATTTGTAATTCTTGTAATCTTTTAGCTATTAATTATTGGATTTCTGCTGTCTTGTTCATTATTTTTAATTCATCTATAAATATGCATGATATATGAAAAAAGCAACCTATGAAAGTCAGTTAAAAGATCCATCAGGTTATTTTCTCAGTACATCCATCCAAGCAAAGTCATTTTGTAAAATAAATCATAAAAATTGTTTGACTTTTGTGGCCTGTGTTAAATAAAAACAAACTTTGACATTTGATCTTAAGAAGAGATGGCAGCCATGACTGATTTCAGTAATCATATACTGATTTCCTGAAGGTCTGAGATATCGTGACTGATTACGAGTGAATCCCTGCATGATATCCTTACAAAATGGGACTTTGGGCAGTAATTACTGAAGTAAAGAATGTTTTAAGCCTTTTTGTGGTTGTTTTTTTTTTTGTTTTTTTTAATTTTTTTTAAAGTTTGACCCTCGTTTATTTGACCTACAAAATGTGAATAAAAAATAGCCCGTTTTGGATAATTTGAATTTATCATGAAACAATATCCTTTGTAAAATGCAAAATGGAGGAAAACTGAAAAAGCTACCAAATACGGGTATCTCAAGTGGGAAGCTATAAAATTTTAATTTAATGTACATTCTTTATTTACTTAAGATTTCATAGTACTCATTATTCTCTGCTACCTATGAAGGATGTGAAGAACATGGGTGGCAAGAATGTGTGTGTGATGACAGATGGGAATCTGAGCAAGCTGCCTCCAGTCAAGACCACGCTAGAGTCTCTAGACAAGTACGGTGTGAACTATAAGCTCTACGACAAGTGCAGGGTGGAACCTTCAGACCAGAGGTGGGTGGCTAGGTAGATCGTTTGAGTTAACATAGCACTGCATATAAACACAATTCTGCCCTAGCCAAATGTGCAGCAGTATCGTCAGTGTATCGTCAGTGTTAATTCTGTGGACGATACTGGCTGCTGCAAAGATAAGGCAATGAAATCATGTTTTATTTTGCCACTTCTTTTGTCAATACATTTTTTGCACTCAGCACTATACGACAGTCCACAAGCTTGCTTAGCTACCATGTTGTTAGAAGTGATGAGTTCAATTCTCGGTCTGGCCAACGGATGTAATCTCATCCCCTGTAACCACCCAGCACCATGTGGGTAACTAGGTCCCTTACAATCGCCTCAAAGTAAAGTTGGCAAGGAAGCCAAGGGAAAACTTCATATTGTATGCTAGAAAAGTATTGGGAACTTATGCTTACTCTGAGAATGGGGCTTACTTTATGTCTGCTTTCACTAAATAGTTCATAAAATATAGAAATGAAGCGGCAGATCCTCTGAAATGATGTTTTGAAATTGAGCAGATCTGACTCAGAAATATCATCAGCCTACTCATAACCCTATCCTGTCTGTGATCGGATAACGCTATTTGAAGGCCCATGAGAAAAAATGCCCTACCTTTAAAAGTAACTATTGTTGTTTCAAGTTAAGTATCTCCCTTCCCGTCTGCCAGTTGTTTCAAAAGTTCCTTCCCATCTGCCACTTGATTTTCTTCAATGTCTTTCTCTCTATCCTCTAGATATCTGTTTTCAAGTGATTCATGCTGTTCAGTATGGTCAAAGTGAGATTACTTTTAATTTCTTCATTTTTTGTACGTTTTTTTTTTTTTTTGTGCTAGCAAGCCTGTTAGTCTAGTAAAAGTAAAGTGGGTGCCACACCTAGTCCAAGCATCAGGGAAGAACCAGGAGTCGGGTCCTGATTGTTCTTGGCATACAGCATTATGAGGTAGTTTGCCTTCGCTTTCCTCATCGCCTTTACTTTCACCAGGTCTCAAGAGACCTAGCTACCCATCTAGTGCTGGGTGGACACAAGAGGAGCAAGAAAAATCTGACTTGGCCCCGGACTGGGAATCGAACCAACTGCCCTACCAGATGAGCCACCGCTCTTTTAGTCTAGTATTCCTTACTTACTCTCCCTTTCCATGAAATTTTGAGTATTCCTCTGTAGCGTTTGAGTCTACATGTTTTAAAGCCTTTTCTTCATGAACAATCTGTGCTTGACTGAATTCTTGTCTATTGATCCAGTCTGCAGGATGCTATAGACTTCAGCAAGAAGCACCAGTTTGACCTGTTTGTGGCTGTGGGAGGTGGGTCTGTGATGGACACGTGCAAGGCAGCAAACCTGTTCAGTAGCAAACCAGATGCTGTGCTGCTCGACTTTGTCAACGCCCCCATTGGGAAAGGCCTGCCTGTCAAGCACCCGGTCAAACCATTGATAGCCAGTAGGTGGTAATGGTCATAGATTTGACGTATTGCTCTTATTGATTTTGTTGTGTAAAAGATCTCTAGCTGACAGTCCCATCTTTATGATTTTGAATTTCCCCGATTTTGGCCTGTATTCATAAGCAAAATTAGCAAAATGATGCTAAACAAAAACCATAAAACTTAAAGAAACCTCCAAGGCATAGTTTATAATGAGTTTGGGCCAGCATGCCTTTAGGTTTCAAATTAAATTCAGTTGTTTTATTACATTGCTCTATTCTTTTTTTTTTTCTGTGACATCTAGTCGCTACAACAGCAGGCACAGGTAGTGAGACAACGGGGACGGCAGTGTTTGACTTCAAGGACATGCGTGCCAAGACTGGTAGGTTTGGATAATTGCTCAATCCTTTTAGCAATCAAAGCGCCAAAAAAAACCAAAAAAAAAACGACAGGTGTTGTTATATTATATGTCATGAAAGCAGTCAAAAATTACACGTAGGTTTTATTTTATATTAGAGAAAGTTTTCAAGATTGTGATTTTACAATTGCATACAACTATAATAAATCTACATCTAGGTATGGGATGTAAATTTTTTATGAAGTGTTGTGATGGGATTTTGTAATAAAAAAAAAAGCTCATAAAACTAAGAGCTATGAAAGATTTGGATGTGTGCGGAGACAAGGCTTAGAAAAGGGACTCTTGCAATGATATCAAAGCTTGGCAGGTTTTGTGTTGTTTTAACATGACGATATACTTGTGATGATACATGTTGAGGCTCACTGCGAAATTTACTTCATGATGGGGATCTTGACATATCATAAATTTGGCTGTTATCTGTTCATCCAACCTGTAGCATTTCTATCCTAAAGCTTGAATGAAACTCTATAAACAGAGAGTGTATAAGGTGAGCAACAGAAGTGAAAGAAGTAGGTAAGGCTCACTGAGAGTATACACAGCAACCAAAATATTTCCTTCACTATTTTTTCCCTGGTCGATATAGATTTTTTTACTGTCCCTGTAAAGTTTTTGAGACAACTGGGGACACATTTGCAAGTGTTGACAGAGCACATCTCAAGCCTCTCTCTCTCTCTCACTTTCACACTTTCATTGATAAAAACTGGGAATGTATGTATGATAACGTTTTGAAGACAGACCAGGCCTCTGTTTCTCCCTCCAGGCATCTCCAACCGCAGCATCCGGCCCACACTGGGTATACTGGACCCCTTGCATCTGGTGACCATGCCTGAGAGAGTGGCAGCCTACTCGGGAGTAGACGTGCTTTGGTAGGTGCAATCATAGGGATTTATCCTGCAGAGACATTTAACACTTGGTTTCTGTTGTCAATCCAAGAAAGGGAAAATAAGAAATAAATATATGTGATGCCATTAGTATTTTTATTCAATGGCACTCTATGGATTACTTCTCCCGCATCATAAAACTGCCGATATTTCTGTAACAGTTTCTAGTTTCAAATATCAAAGCTCCTATGTTTTTATGTGAGCTTATCCTGGGGCATTGACAAAATTTTAGTGAACAAAATCCATCCAAAGTTAGAAATTAAATTATGGAGGTGAGGTCTTTATGCATTTGTGAATTGAACCTTTTATTGTGCCTTTTTCAGATGTAATCTTTTTTGTCTCCATTATTCGTTCTTGATGTTTTTTTCCTTAAGATATTTCTTTACGAAGAAGCTTTTAAACTCAAAAACATTTTCTCGTCTCAAAAATCATAAATCCATTAATATTTAAATTCTACATGACGCATTTCATGATTTGCCTTAGCTTATAAAGGCCATTGCCAATGGGCTTTCTTTTTTTCAAATTGCCTGTTGATGTAAGTTTTGTTGATATCATTAATGAATTATGTTAATCATTACTAACCATTAACGTTTTAAAGCAAAAACTCATCAAATAACTTTCTTGTTTGTCGGGACAAAACTTAGCCTATCCCATCCCATCCAGGGAAGGTTCAGCCTTCTGTTTCAGTCTAGGCCCTACAATTTGAAGCCAGCTAAAAGTTTGAGTTCACTATAGTAGGGAAGGATTATCCAAAATCAAGCTTATCTTGCATGTACCCTGTATTTCCTCAGTCACGCTATTGAGTCCTACACTGTGATGCCTTACAACGAGCGACAGGGGCAAGAGGATCCAAGCTACAGGCCTGCGTATCAAGGCAACAACCCCATCAGTGATATCTGGTCACTTCATGCCTTAGAGGTCACAGCAAAATATATTAAAAGGTCAGTGGTGTAAAGGTAGTGCCTCAAGAAGGCCTTCTCTTGCTTTAATTTCATGAATGGTGTAGTGCATTGTCATGCTGCACATGCTTTGGATACTATTATTTTTAGCCTCATATGCCGCATTTCTTTTTGTTTTGGAGCATGCCCATTTTCCTTTTTACCCTGATGATGATGAAGAATTAGAATAATTTTGTGTAAGGCACTCGGTTTGTAGGATAGAAGGAAATCTCATACAATATTAGAAGAATATGACAAAAATATTTTTGGCTTTCCCATTTCCATTTTTTTTTTTGGTTTTGGCAAGCTTAAAAGAAAAATAGAAGACTTTTTTTATGTAAAGTTTGAGTTTATAAAGAACCTGTAATTTCTAGAGTACTAGTGCCATAAAGGCATTCAACTTTTTTTTTTTTTTGCACTAATCAAAACTATAACAGGCTTAAAAACAAAAGAGCCAGCAAAGGATAACTTAAAAAAAAAAAAGAAAGGAAAAATAAAAACGAAAAGCTGATACCATTATATCGTGAGACTGGTCATTTCCTCTTTAAGATCTTCCAAGCAGCAGATAGAAATGATTCACAGAACAGGATGGCCATTTTTTGCTCTAAAACTGATCCTTGAAAAAGACAATTTTATAATGCTGTATTTAAAAAAAGTGAGTTGGAATTCATTATGCTTGGGAACTTCAAAGTATTGATTGTTTAATTTCTCAATAACTTTTTGTATCAGAAAACTTAATGATTAAAAATAAAAAACAACAAAAAAAACCACACCTTAAACCTTCAAAATATTTGAAAAATCAGAGAACTCCCACTGTGAAGATTTAATTCAAATAAATTCCTTTCTAGAGGGATATCAATGAGAGGAAAAACAAGAGGCACCATGTTATCAGATGCCAACCATAAAAAAAAACTGTATAGTTCTTTATAAATTGAGGTAAAAAATTATTGCCAACAGATCTAAAAAGTAAAGTCTTTTTTCATGTTCTGACTTAAACAGTGCCTAGATATCAGATGTAACTGAAAACAATGTGAAAGCCAATACTTTTCACAAACATTTTTTTTTTTTTTAAATAAGAACAATAGTCTTCCTCTCTCCCACTTGCATCCTTAACATGTTAAAAATTAAGGGCCTTAGCAGTTGTATTTGCTTGCCTTGCTTTCATTGCTTTCCATATCATCAAACATGGGTATAATCTCAATCTGGGGCTTATCAAAGCTTTTTTGACTCCATGTTGAGTTGTTGTTTTTTTCCCAACAATACGTGGAAAGGAAAGCCTTTTGAAACCTTTCCTCTCACCCTTGTCCTCCCTTAAGTGTTTACAGACTAATAGATTTCTTGTTTCTTATAATTCAATAGTTCTTACTTTGTTAAAACAGTAGTTAGTCGACCAGAGCAAATCGGTCACTAGTCGCTGTGGTTACTCTTGCTCTTGAACGTTAAAGTTAAATTTTCAAATCAACACATCTTTGATAGAATTGGGATAGAAGCATAATTTATTTTTTTTTTAATAGAGTTTAAGCATAAATTGTAAGCTGATAGGTTGTCCTTATGACTCAATTTGTCCAGAATGTCACCTGCGACTGATTCACTTTTTTGCCTCTATGTAAGCAAATCTCTGCCAAGTGGCAATTTGGAAATATTGAGCATGGTGTATCAGCTTAAAACTTACACTTCTGTACGAAAAAAAAAAAAAAAAAAAACCTTATTCCCCAATCCTGTTAAAAGTTATGCAAGTCTGTAGATTGTGCTTTTAATCCCACCTAGATTGAATACAATTTTTTTATTAGGCTCTAGTGCTGAAGTATTCACAGCTACTTGAGACTTATTTGCCTCATATGTTTTTGGGGTTTTTTTTATAAAGCTACACTTTGTTGAATAGGATATGCTCTTGTAGCATTGCTATGCTGGATGAATCCATTTCTTTTTTCACTTTCAAAATCTCATTTTTATGTTAGAATGCATTTATTTCATTGCCCTGTATTTATTTTTCATTTAGTTCTGTAATTGTTTTTTGTGCGGATAGTTTGGTTTTTTAAAGTCTTAGTTGTTTTTTTTTTTTTGAACAGTTGCAATATTTGAGTATTTATATTATTGCAGCTCTTTCATGAAGACATGTTTCTTTAAAGAACGTTCGAAGGAAAATAATGCTTGATAATGTAACTAATTTTTTTGCATTACACATATACAATACAATTGCATTTCTAAAATAAATGTTTTATCATCAATATTGCCTTGAGTATTTTAATTCTAACTTAACTATTTTTTTCAGTTAATATCATCAATGCCTTGCTTATGCTGAAAATTCCTTAAATGCTTCATGCTTCTATTTTTTGCTATCATTTTTGGTTCAATCAAAACAATCTGCTATGAGATGTTATTATGTTTTACACTTTTTAAAAACAAAGATGAAGTGCGGTGGTTCTCAGAGGACAAAAGAATGTGGAATTCTTTTTTTAAATATGCTTGAAATATTTTGCTTTACCAACCCAACTGCTTTTTAAAATGGATCTCCTCTGTGTAATTTCTTTTCTCATTTGAATTCTCCAAATTTTTTTCTTTCTGCGTCTCCCTCCTTTTTTTTTTTTTTTGATTTAATCCTCCTTGCATCCTCTATGTTGCTTGATAATTAGCATTTGATTGGTGAATTTCATAAGCTTCAAAGAAACCTCGTAGACTCAAAAACTGATCTCCGAGAAGCCTAAATACAATGAGCAGACTAAGTTCAAAATTTTCACCCTACCCTCCTTTCCCCTCCCTCCTCTAGCCACCACGTCTTTCTTTGCTCATTACTGCTGAGAGAATGGATTCTTAAGAAAAGTGCATGTAAAAAAAAAAAAAGGCACAGGACTTGGCCAGTTGGAAGATTAGAGGCCCACATATACCATGGAAAAACTGGTCTTGCTCATTCACAATCTTTCAGAATTATATTGACTGCAGAGCTAATAAAAAAGTAACTGTCCTAGAATCCATTGGAGAAGAATGGATGTATCTGGTTAGTGTTTGGTAAAAGTCATGAGCTACTTTTATTTATTTGGATTTTTCATTTCATAGAGCCTAATTTTTTAAAGGACGTTTGGATTAGTCCTAAAATATGCACAGTCATCTTACAAGACTAGGTCCAGCCATAGAGCTTTGTCACCAAATGAGGTGTCAGAAAGGTTGAGATCAGCAAAGTTTTGATCAGTCTGTATCTCACATAACAAAAAAAAGAAAATGTTCTCATCTTTAGACCATCAACGTTGTGGCTTTATTATCGTGCAACTGTGTGAAACTTTGTGTAGATAAAACATGCAAACTTTTTCCCCTTCGTGTTTCAAACCCTATAAATAATTGTGATTGCAACCCTTAGTTTGTAAGTGTCCAGTATGAAGAGGCCTTGCTGACCCAGCGTATCTGATGGGCAGGCAGCTTCCTAAAGGGTAGGTCATTTTTTTAAACCCTTGCCCTCCCTTTGTTTTAATATATCTACAAACCTATTACAACTTCCAACCAGCAAAGGGGGGAAAAAGATGTCTCACTATCACAGCAGCTAGAAATGATGGTTATAAAATGAAATCCTTCTTTCAAGATATGTCTTGATTAAAAAAAATTTTTTTTTAATTTTCGGTAGCACATCGAGATGTGTATGTACTTTCTACACTGACATGATGAGGCGTCTTTTTTTTATTATTGTTTTGGTTGAATCAAAGAGAGGTTTGTTCGCACAGTGGTTAGCATATTTGCCCTAAAATCTGCTGTGACCTCCATGTTTTATGAAAGGTACCTAATGAGGGTCAAAATGTCTGAAATCACAAATGATGGTGGTGAAGGGTTAATGTTCTCAAAATATAATTTCTTTTCAATAGCAAATTTCCGTAAGGGCAGTGTTTCCTTGGAAGTCTTAAAACTTACAGATATATACAATATATA
Source organism: Plakobranchus ocellatus (assembly GCA_019648995.1). Taxonomy (NCBI): domain Eukaryota; kingdom Metazoa; phylum Mollusca; class Gastropoda; family Plakobranchidae; genus Plakobranchus; species Plakobranchus ocellatus. The sequence continues at coordinate 253,362 of BLXT01003014.1, forward strand.
TATATATATAGAGAGAGAGAGAGAGAGAGAGAGAGAGAGAGAGAGAGACTTTGAAGTCTGAAATTAAGAATGTGCTTTCATCAAGATTTTTCATTTGTATCTTTGGGCTACAAATTGCGCATGGTTCTGACTGTATGTGTATGTCTTGTCTATTCGACTCCTTCTCTATCTTTCTCTCTCTCTCTTTCTCTCTCTTTCTCTCTCTCTCTCTCTCTCTCTCTCTTTCTCTCTCTCTCTCTCT
>BLXT01003014.1:258571-285580 GCA_019648995.1 Plakobranchus ocellatus
CTCTCTCTCTCTCTCTTTCTCTCTCTTTGTTAATGCATTAGAGCCCCAATGGCTAGGGAACTAGACCTAAGATCTGTTGTGGACTTTCTGTCACATCTGGTCTGACAGAGGCATGAGAGCCAAGATCACCTTGTTGTGGAAGGCCTGTTTGCATTACAACCAAACACTCCTCTCATTCTCTCTCCTTCTCTTATATACTCCCTCTGCCTATCTCTCTTTTGCACCCTCTGCCATTGTCTAACTTTCTCTTTCGCTCACTCTGCCTCTATCTCTTTATCTCTCCCACCCTCTCTTCCTCACATCATTGGTAATAAAACTCTCAATAAGGTTTCCTGTGACTCTATCACACTGTTTAAGGATTATGTTCAATTCCAATTCCAAAATGTGTAATACAGATAATCAAAAATTGTTGATGGAGCATAGAATATTTTGCTATTGAATCAACTGGTTTAAAATTTCATTGGTTTGAAAGTGTCATGAAATAGAGCATGTTGGTTTTTTTTTGTTGTTGTTGTTGTCTTGATTATATAATTTTTTCTCCCTGTGTTATAATATTTTTTGTCACTTTCCTTTTTCTCTGATCAAATAGAAATAAATTTATTTTGAAACAGCTAAAATGCTTCTTATTACCTTTTGTCTTTTTTCACAATCATTTTTCAACTTTCTGTGTCTGCCTAATATCAGCCCCATGGTCTGTCTGTCGTAATTACGGCCCCTGCTGTGTTTGAGTTCACTGCCCCTGCATGTCCAGAGAGGCACTTGAGAGCTGCGGAAGCACTAGGTGAGAACAGAGATAAACTGATAGATTCATGAGTACAAAGATATTAATACAGACATAAACTGATAGATTGATGAGTACAAAGATATTATTACAGAGATAAACTGATAGATTGATTGATGAGTACAAAGATATTATTATAGAGATAAACTGATAGATTCATGAGTACAAAGATATTATTACAGAGATAAACTGATAGATTGATGAGTTCAAAGATATTAATACTTTTCTTTGTACATCCTTCTTGGTAAAATAAGTAATAACTTACTTTATTCTAATCTTTGTGCATTTATTTCGAAGTGCTCTGTTTCTCTGTAAAATTTTAGAATGTCATTTTGATCCTACCGCTTTTAAGAAATCGTGGGTGTGAGATGTCATTATTGATTTATCCATATATGATTGTGAGGAAAATGACTAGAGTTGATAAAGTTTGAGAATTTCTAACTAACATCAAGAACTGTTTGCATTTTCATAGACCATCCGACCCTCTGGATTGCTTTATTTTCTTTTGCCATGTAATAAAAAGTTTTGCAGAAGAAAGGTCATAAAAATATAAATTAAATGTCCCAGCTTTAATAATTCACACACAATGTCAGTTACTACATTATTTCAAAATATCTCCATGCTGCAAGGAGCCTCCCTTTTTCAGATAGTATGGCAGTATCGTCTATTATGACACTACCATTTGCCAATAGAGAATGACGTCTATCTTTTTGGGGCATGTCTTTCTTCAGATATATTAGCAATTTGAATTCCCTTTGCCTCCATGCCATTTCATCCATTCCTTCACTGAAGCTTGTCAATTGTATGATACTTTGCTGTTCAGGCTACGACACTCGCAATGCCAAGAAAGAGGATGCAGGCAAGATTTTGCAGGAAGTTCTTCTGGGGATCATGGACTCCATTGGAGTGCCCGATGGTCTGAGGTCACTGGGTTACTCAGAGGCAGACATCCCAGATCTAGTCAAAGGCACACTTCCGCAAGTAAATATCTCTTACATGCTTCTTGTAAGGCTGCCTACACAATAATTACGTAAATTATAAATTGCATTATATTAATTTTTAGACAACTGAAATCCTCATTATATTCTCACACCTATGTCTTTAAGCTTTATAAATGTGGATGTATAGAAGTGTTGGTTATGGCCCAAGCAACAAGATTTTAATCTTTAAAGAAAAATGATTTTGAAGCTTAGATTTACCTGTATAGTGTTTTTTTTTTTTTTTCACAACTGAGATTTAGAGAAGAAAATCTTTGAATGTGGCTAAATGTCTCTATATGTCTTGTTCATCTCAATGTTTTATTTGTCTTGTTCATCTCAATATTTTATTTGTTTTGTTCATCTCATTGTTATGTTTCTCTTGTTCATCTCGGAGTTTTATTTTTTCCTTGTTCATCTCAATGAATTATTTGTCTTGTTCATCGCAATATTTTATTTGCTTTATTCATCTCAGTTCTTTTTCTTATTCATCTCGATGGGTTTTTTTTGTCTTGTTTACCTCAATGTCTTATTTCTCTTGCCCAGCATCGTGTGACAAAGCTTTCTCCTAGGCCTGCTGGTCCAGACGAGCTGTCGGAGCTGCTGACGAAATCTATGAAAACATACTGATGCAAGGATTAGACCTAACTTGTTTGTTGCTTTGCAATAGTTAATGTCATCAATATTAATATATATATTAATGTATGAATGGATCTATAGCAACATGATATAATAGGGCAAAGTTGCAGAACAATAGTTTTCTCAACAGACCAGTCCATGCGAGAGTTACATCAGGTAGCATTTTGACTATTTTAAATTGATGATGCAGCCCAAAACACTGCATTTCTTTGGTTTTACGAAGGTGAAAGCTAGATATTTGTGATGACTTTTCATATTGATGTTTTGAATGAAAAAAAAAAAAAGCAGTAAAAAGCATTAACTATAATAATAAATACAAACCATAAATTTTTTCCTCGTCAAAAGCTTGAAATGCAACCGATTTAGAAAAATAAACAATAAATTCTTTATGCAACATGTTTTACTGCTAGGGACTGATCTCAAGAGAATTAACATGTTTCCCTTTGACCATACTTTTTTTTTTTAAGGAAGTATGGAGCATTGTATGTCCCATCATAACTGTTTATTCTCATATTCATTGTCTTCCTGAATAAGGAAGGTTAGGAGGTGATAGTTGTGTCTTATTTTAAAAGAGATATTGAGATATTATCGATGGAAATTTTTGAGAGTTATGTCTTACCTGTTCTAACCACAAAGTGTCTCAGTCTGAGTTATGTTGTGCACATTTGAATTCAACTTTATCGGGTATCCTACACGGAGCGAAGGTGCTGGAGTTTTTGACAAACCTGCCACGAAATCTGCAGGGACTTCTGCTGTGGGTTTCAGTATGCTATTGGCATCTGGCACAGCCAGGTCCCAGCTTACTCCAGAATTTTTTGTTCAAATCTGTGGTCATGATCTCACTAGACAGCCTCCTTTCCATTCTCATGTGCAAAATCTCAGATTTTTTTTTGTTGCGTGTGCTCCTTTTTATAAACATTTCTTTCCAAGATTTTTTTTCTTCTCCACACCTTGATTTGCAAAGAACTAGATTATCTGAAGTCCCTATGTCTATGTATGTGGCGTCTGTCCACTTAAATTATTAATCAGTGATATCTAGTTTTGAATAATTGAATATGTCATTTTGTTGCATTTCGCATTAGACATCACAATTCATCACATTTTATTTAATCATCTCAAGTTTGACATCCAAATCTAAGTTCATTGAACTTTTTCTTTTTTTAACTTTTAACTTTTTGTTTCTCTGTAAATCCCAGATTCCCACTGTGCTAGATTGGCAGCTATAATACAATTATCTTCTGTTTGTGCAATCTTCATTATGTTCAACTGTGCTGCATGTTATTATTTTGATTTATTTACACACAGGTATGTGCATAAGCAGCTCATCATCAATAAATTATCTTTGCTGATGTTATTCATTAAAAAAAATAAAGAGCCATTATCTTCGCGTGCCATTTGCTGGTGGCTATACCCAATTTGTGTGTCACGATCGCTGCTTCTCTCACTCAAACGGCAAACCATGATCATGGCTTGTGGCACTCAAGAGGTTAAGTCTAAAGACTATACCTTTTTTTTTACTTGGCTAGTGCAGAGCTGGTCAGGATTCATAACTGTCACTCTGTGTAAGTGTAGGAGAAGAGGGACTTGAGCATTTGGGTGGGGAAAAAAATCTGTTTGGCATGTTGAGAAGAAATGGCATTCATCAGCCAAATGGCTGGGTACTAATACAAAGAAGATGGTAGACAGAGAAGCAGCCATGAAACCTGAAAACAAAGATGTGTGGATGTTAACTTTGCAAGCTAGACACTTCACAATCGTGATGATAATTAATATCGTACTTTTTCTTTATAAATGCTCTGTATGTGTTTCCTTGACTGGAAGTTTTTAGTTTCATATATTTTTCTATTTTTTTAATCTTTTTTTTATTTGTCTATTTATGCTTTTGGGTTCAAGTTTTTATTGAAGCCTTTGGCCAGGTGTGGCCATGATAAACTCACCTCACTTTTTAAATACAAGGATTTTCATAGGAAAATAGTTCACATAATCCATACGTTTACGTTATATGTCTTCATTTCTACAGAGCCCTCCTGCTTTATTAAATCCCAATATTTTTTCATCATCTATATTATCAATAAAAGGTTACTCTTGATCTTATTTCAATATATGCCGTCTTTGCATTTTTCTATGACTTTGTTTTTCTGTTCCCTATCAGATCCTCTGCATATAGTTGTTGGTTTAAGAGTACTAGTCAACCTATGTCATAATTTTCCTCCAAAGTTTTTTGTTTTTTTTATACCCCCTCTGTGGTTGACAAAAAAAAAAAAGAAAAAAATTATTGCAATTGTAGTCCTTAAAGCAATTGGTAAAAGACTAGAAATACTTTGGCTTTGTCTTTCGCTACATATCCACGTGATATCAGTGTTCCCTTTGTATTTTTATATTTGAGGGGTTTTTTGCAGTCTGCTGTCAAAAGTGCATGTGATAAAATGAGTCAACTTGTCAGCCTGTATTTATTTATATATGCATCCTTTTCATGCGTCTCAAAAATTATGATAAATTGAATCTTGTAATAGAATTTTACTTCGTTATTAATTAAATATGTGAAGTATATGTATATTTTTCTTCTTTGAAATGACAAATATCATACATAATAAATCTACTTTTATCGTAAAAATAAAAACATTACAATGATGATAATGTTTTCACTCTTTTTTATCATTTTCTCTCTACAAATGTTTAATTTTAAGATAAGAGCCGATATTTAACAAACAACTTGCATTTTGATTTTCATTCAAACTGCATTAAAAATATTTCTGAGCGATATTTCTGCTAAATGGGGTAGGGTCACAACGGATTAATATTATTCTGTAAAGTATTTTAATAATAAAACAGCTACAATACCAAATAGAATCAAAATTTTGAAGCCAGTAGGAATTATTTTTGTTTTGTGCATATTTTTATTAAGCCAGGGTGATATAAAAGAAGAAAAAATACAAAAAAAACAAGTCCTTTGTTTTTGTTAGCTATGTATTTTGTCTTACTATACATGAGTATTTTTGTTTCCTCTCTTTGTACTATAGACAGCAAAGTGAAATCCCCGCTACGCTTCTTGTTTTTCCAAATGTATATAGTTTTTCGCTTTGTGAAGAATGAAAAACGAAAAGATTAACCTTACTAATATTTACCCACTAGAATTGTCAGCCTTGACATTGTTTTGAATTACAAAAAAAAAAAAAAAGAATTATTTGTTGATCTAGATTTATAAAGAAACAAACAAAAAAAAATACAGATGACTTTTATTAGTGAGATGATGCTCTATTCAGGTGTCTATGGATTACCCTTAAAAATTACAGGGTTAGTTTGCTAATAGATGGGCCACCGAGGCTTCCATAACATTGAATGTGGTAAATAGAAAAAATCATCTCTACTAAACTTATTTTGTATTGTTCAGCAACTCAGTCTGCAGCTTCACTGGCATCTCGTAAAATGTGTGTGATTTAGTTTCTTTTTTTTTTTTTTTTTTAATGTATAAATTGGGTTATATATACTGAATCCTTTCACAGACCTAGAGATGGCAGAAGGGATCATCTCCAATGCCAACATGTAAGGCCATTGATGATGATGATGATGATGATACTTAATAGCAGTAGCTCTTTCAACATGAAAGAAATAAAAAAAGAGAAAACTTTCTTTTTTGGGAACAAAACTAATGACAAAAAACTGATAGTGTATGTTAGGAGGTGAAAAAAATCTTTTTATTGTCTTCTTTTTTTCTTTAAATGAACAAAAATGCGCAAATCAAAACCTGAAGCATTCAACATGAGAACATTTTGATCTCCAACAAATTTAAATCTAAACCAAGGGTAGTGCTCTTTCAAACTTTTTTGAAACGTGTGGATATTAATATTACTACACAGCAAACATTGTGATCATTCATTGTGAAAACTTTCAAATTGCAGTTAGACAAGAATAGTATCTCACTAAGATTATAAAGAAAATATGTAACTTTTGACTTTTTGTCTCTTTTAATAGACCACAGAAGCTCTCTAGCTTTTCTGCTTCATTATTTTATTCTAAGTCAAATTCTTGTATTCCACTGTCATATCATTTAGCCCATTCATTTCTGGCCAATATCAGGCTTTTTGGAATTCCAAGGGCAGAAAGGTATAAAAATGGCAAAATTGAATTTCCAGAGCCATTGATGGTCCTGAGATTACAATAGCCTAACTGGTCAAGATGAGATGGGACAACCCTTGCACCAACTCCCTGCCAACCAGAGGCCAACCAGCTTGTAAGGAATTGTTAAAGTTAAAGGGCATGGCTTAGTCACACACACACAAATAAAAAATACAAAAAAGAAATATAAAACATTGCCTTTCAAAGTGAAAATTATTGAAATTTTAACATACTTCTTAAAGTTTACAATGCTGGTAATGTACTCAGTATTATTTTTTTATCAATAGCTCTGTGTGAAATGAGGGTTTTGAAAGGATGTGTACAAACTACAAGTTCTTCCATACCTGATTTTTCCCCTGTTTTACTAATAGTAATACTTCTGTTTTTATTCAGGGCCTGATTTATAATCTACAGTGGATTACTGATTTCAACATTTGATATGATACTATGTGATTATTCAAATTAAATGTGTTCCACTATATATCTCATATGTGCAATGTGTGAATCTGAATATTTTCACAACGAAATGAAAGACTTTGCATCAGGAATAGGCATTGAAATATAGATATACTTGTTGCTGTACAACCCGTTCTACAAACAGTTGAGTGAAACTGTAACACTGTGATTCAAAGGTAAATAGAGGGAGAGGAAGAGAGAGAGTAGGTGTACTACAAATATAATCCAAATGTCGACATGAGATACCGCTTTAAACATTTAGATCTAAGGGAGCCCTATAGTCTGGATCTAAATAACATATGCACAGCATGAATTAAAAAGATATGCTGAGGTATTCCCTCAACTGTATTTTATATATTTGTGTACTTTAAATGTTGTTTTTCGTAAAACTCATGAACAATTTAAGTAATCAATTCCTGCTAGTTTATATCTGCATTCTTCGTGGATCTAAACCTATAATATTAATAAGACCTTGAATCTAGATTTGTAGGCCTAATCAGGTCTATCCAGATCTAGACAATGTTGACTTGATTTAGATATATAAGCTAGAATCTAGACTTTCACTTCAAATGTGAATGAATGCTGTTGATTAGTGTTTCTCTTTGGCCTCAACGTAAACAATTATAAACTGGAAATTAAGGCCTATACATTTGAAAGTTAGCAACATGGCATATCATAAAATTCTAACTTATATTTTGAGGAAACAATATAAAAACAAAAAGTAGGGCGAGATAGAATCTGGACTTCTAGATATAATCAGTGGACTCTTCTGCCACAGCTAATCTTTCATACAAAATTTACAGTCATTCTGTTCTGTGGTTCAGGAGTTTTACATGACATAAAATTCAAAATAGACATAAATATATAGTATAGATAAACATAAGAACTTAAACATTTTTTTGGGCACCAAAAATTCTCTTATAGAGTTGTTAGACTAGCCATGTATGATTTCATTTGATACAACTTACAAGAGTACCACCCATGATGCATTATTGAGCCATATCTCCATGGACGTTATTGCCCCTTTACTGCAAAATGTCTCCTAAAAATTTTACAATGGTGACCACAAAAATGATAATAAATACATGTACACACTAAATATATGATTGTCTAGATTAATATGCAACACGCAACAAGAGACCAATTCTACGTAATAAGGAAACAAAACAACTGTTAATTCTAAAAAGCATAATGTTGCACCTTTAGCAAAGACATAATTATCTTATCACAGTGCAGTGCATTGTTAAGGAGCTGTCTGCTCAGTGTTATACATAATAATTATTAATATTGTGCCCTTCATATGTAGGGTCACCATGTGGAGAGGAAAATTCATCTAAAGAGCCTTTGTCAAGAATGCTCTAGCAGAAAGTATCTGAATCCAGCAGACTTACACTTTTGTCACGGTTTTGACAACTGACTAGTGAGCCATCCAAGTCAGAAATACATTAAATGTTACCTTGTAGCAATATTGACTTAAGGGTGACTTAAAGTTTATAGAGGAAAAAGCCAAAATATTAGTTTTATAAATCTTTGCAGCAAGAACAAAAGATAATGGATGATTTAGATTCCTGTTGGTACCATTCATATCATAAGTCTTTGTTCTCGGAACAACGGTTAATACATAATAAAATAAATAAAGTTTATGTGGTACCATATGTTTAGCAAAAATTGTATGTTTTCGATGGGTAATGGTTGCCATTATGTAGTGATAGTCAGCTCCTGCGTGGGCTTGGAAGGTTACATGAAAAAACAACCCACATTAAACACCAATATAATCACTCTGTCATCATTGTCTCCTGGTCTGCATTGTAAAATTGCAATATATATTATCCATATTTATATATCTCATATCACAAACCCTTGCCATTAGAACAACAGATAGTATACAATAAAGATTCACAACTTGGTCTGAGGCAGCAGCTTTTTCAAAGCATTGACTTCTGGTCCAACATGGCCTAGCAAAGGTTTGATGTTGAAAAAAGGAAGAAACATTTTGCTTTCAAAACTAAAACATCTGCGATGCTGTTTAGGATGCTTCTTGTTCAAGTCCTCAAGTGATTCATCGAAAAACAACACAAGCTGGGAACCTTGGTCTGGATTTTCAGGGTACAAATCGTCTCCTGACAAGATGAAAATCGAGAAGGGATTGTTAGAAGTAGAGCATAAATTAAATTATCATAGATGTAAATGTTTTTTAAATGAAGTAATTCAAATAGCAATACAATTTCAGATATAAATTTTAAAAAAAGATGAAAATCAAACTCAATCCAAGAAATCAAGTAAGTGCATGTATCACAAAACATCATACACCAGCGAGGAGAGTTGATAAATAACTCAAATCTGACTTTAAAATTATGAGATACAAAGAAAAAAAAATTTAGATCTGTTTACAGACGGATGAGATACATTACAGTTCAAACTTGCATCAAAGCTATGGGATATAAAAATGTTCAAACCTGTACACAGAGGCATAAGATGCATTATACTTCAAACTGTACTTCATAGCCATTGGATACAAAAAATATTCTGACCTGTATAAAGAGGCATGGGATATATTGCAATTCAAACCTGAAAAGAAAGATATAAGATGCGACATAATTCAAACCTGACATGCAAAACATAACATGCGACATAATTCAAACCTGGCATCAGAGACAAAATGTGGTCTTTGCACACGGCAGTGACAGGAAACCATCTCTCCACCCTTGCACGTCCTGGCATAGACAGAAACTCAAGGAGATCCTGGGCAGACGTGAAATGCAGCAGCCGAGCCAACTCATAAATTTGGGGTGGCCCCAAAACTAACTGATGGTGGAAGTTAGCAGACAGAAGAGAGCTGGGTGATGCCCACTGGATGAGAAAAAAAAAAAAGAAATTTTAATGAAATGCGACAATTTCAAATCAGAAGCCAAATATTTTATAGTGCTCAAGGTTCCCAAATCACCTTTGCCTTATGATAAGGAAGCCTATAGAAAATTCTACTTATACAGGGAAATGAGTCGTTTATTACCCTTCTTCTAATTTAAGCTTTTTCAGCCAATCATGATGATTTCAACTTGATAAATTTCACTTGACTGCAAGTGGTCTAAACATAATGTAGCAAATGGTCATTATACAAACAGAGACAAAAAATTACCATAGATTTCACAGTCTCTGTTAAGTCCTGCTCTACCCCCTGCTTGTGATGGATACAACATACATAGAAGACAGCGTCAAATCTTCGCCTGTTCTCTGCGCCCTCGATGGGGGTCAGCCAGTTTGACCACTCATGTAGGCACCAAATCTCAGGCACAAGGCCCAGTTGTAGACACATCACCAAAAACTGGCTTGGCTCTTGATTGACGCGGTCACGCCACTTTCTGATGACCTAGGGAAAGGCAAAAACAAACAAGAAGAGAGTGCTTTGAAACATTCAAAGTAAGTCTATGATCAAGAATGCCTCGCAGCACCAATGATGCCATAAGAAGCTGCTACTCTAGCTTAGACTGAGAATTTTTTGGGTTAAAAATATATACAATCAACTTATCTCAAAGCAGTGGATTTTTTTGACTGATAATCACTTGATAAGTACTCAAGCAGAGAAATGTAATTATCAATTTTTAATGTTTTGGACGATCATTAAAATTTTGAATCGATTCAAATTAGAACAGAGGTATTTTAAAGGAAAAAAGGCATGCTTTATGAATGAAGTTAAATCGTAACAGTAGCAATAAAAGAAGAATCGATTTATTAAGCTATAGATGTGCGCCTCTCTCTCTCCCCTTTTTGAGTCAAATGTGAATAGTAATTTTAAAAGGATGGCAATGCATTTTTTCCCTTTTCTAAAGTCTTTTCTTTTTAATTGTGAACTTGTCACCTCACACAAAATCAACAACTTTAATGACTTTTAACAATCCTTATGAGCCAGATGTTGCATATAAGTTTTTAAGGAAAAGTTTTTTTTCAATTTTTTCCTCCTGCTTTTCAATGCTTTTAGAACAAATTTAAATGCATTTATTTTGACCCATAATCAGAAACACAGTATCCAGTTTTCAAGCACACCAAATGTAGTCATGTATAGGCTATAAAAATAGTTTAACTGTTTCAAAAACTGTGCCTCATTTGGACTCGTTCTGAGATGTATCTTTATGTAAGTTTTGCTTCGACAAAAGTTTAAAAAAATAAAATAAGCTTGATAACTCGTTTGGTCTGGTTTCAATATTTCTTTATCTGTACAAAGCCATACCCTGTGTCAAAAAGTTCATAATATTGCGTATCTATTGCAAACTACATAATGTATTAAAAAAATTGTTTGCATGTTTTAAATGTTTTTCATTAATGTACCTGGAAGAAAGATGGTTTGGCTAAATAAGAGAGATATTAAGAAGTTTAATTTTCATCAAGGGTAAAACTTCAAAATTTAAATTTACATGAAAGTGATTGGTTTGTAAAATATTCTGCCTTGAGGCTTCATCAGTGTAATGTAAATATATTTTTATAAATCTGAGTAGATATTGTGATTTTCTATATTAAATACATGAATAATTTAAAAATAACTGGAGGGAGATTGTAAAGTCAGATTACTTTTAGAAAGGAAGCTTACTTGACTATCATCATATGCACAGGCCGTGTTCATAACTCCAGCATTCTCATCATTTGCTTCTGCACACAGATGCTCCACATGTTTTTTAGATATCCCAGCTGGCCGGGCTAACAGAACCCCAGATTCCTCAAATGCCTCTCTAATTGCACAAATACGAAAGGCTACATCTGGTGGTAAAACTGAAAACTTTGGATCTCTCTGCCGAGTGAACATAGGGCTCGCTTCAAATGATCTTTCAGTCAGCTTAGAAAACAGAGCTTTTTGCATATTTTTGCCGAGCTTTTGAAAAACTGAGAGCCAGCGACTTGAAAAGTCTGAATCATCTGCCACTCCCCCAGGGAAAACATGAAGGTTGGGCATAACCTTGCTCTTGCTACTCCGTTTCATCATTAGCACTTCAAAGTGGTCATTAGTGCCCGCTGGTAAATCGTTTATGTCTTGCTGATGGTCATCAGTGGCTATTTTATTCACAGACTTTGTAAGACTGGCTGGTGACCTGCTGGACACTTTTGAAGCAAAAAGTATCAAAGTTGCAGCCTCTCTCCAATGTTTCAACACAGCTGCCATACTTCTGTTCACACTTGCTCTATATGTTTCATAAATACAAGTCCTTTATATGTAAAGATTAAAAAAAAAAAAGTGTCATACTTCATATCTGATGGAGTTAAGCAAATGTCATTGCAAATATGTAAAAAATGTAAATAGATAGAAAATAGGGCTGAGGATTTTTTTTTCTTTCTTCTTTGGATGGCCTGTCTAGAACAGACATTGCTGATCACGGTCCTCTACACAAAATTATTCTCAATTAACCCTTTAAGACTGTTGTTTCTACCATTACCAAATGCCCATGGGTCAAGACTTTTCATACAAATTATTCTCTGTCTAACTCTACTGCATTTACGTTCAATCTTTCCACTGATAGCTAAATGGTCTAAATCCTATATTGGCACATATGTCCTAGAAATTGCAGGTATGACTATCTTATGGTTTTTAAGTAATGATATCCACGATATCCTCATCAGTATTCTGATAAAGCACTTTTCTAGTTCATCCAGTTTTGCCTTATTTTCCATGTTTATTGACCAGCACTCACTATCACATAGCAGATCTCACCATACATATGTTTTCATTACCTTTATTTTGGTATCCATACTCATGTTTCTGTTCATAAGTATTGGTAAAATTTTTGAAATGCATCATTTTGGCCATAGCCATCCTTTTGTTATTTCACTTGTGCAACTACCATCTGATTTTACTACATAGATATTTGATCTTTGTAATGTTTGATTTCTTTTCCTTTGCTAACAAGATTGAATTTTCGTGTTTCAGGGTTTCTTTGAGATAACCATGCATTCCCAGTTGTTTTTTTTTCCGCATTCAAAGATAGGCTCATTCTTTCTCTCTTTTAAACAATAGTATGTACAATTTTCAAAGTTTCTGCTATTAAACTGTGCGTTTCCATATACCTGAGAATGAGATAAAGATTTTCTCCATTTAAATTTAGGCCAGAAATATACTCTAGATTCCTCAAGATTCTTTCACTCTTTTTGTTAAAAAACCAAGAGACATTTCACATCCCTGTCTCACAGCTATTTTGATGGATTCGAAATCAATGTTCTTCTTCAGTTTGATTCCAATATGGATTTCTAATTACTCTCAGATATTTACTTTCAATGTCTAATTTTTCAATAATGTGGAGCAGCTCTTCATATTTTACTTTGTCAAACTGAAGGCTTTAGAATAGTCAATGACGCAGCAGAGATGGAGGTCTTATATATGCATTTCTATGTCCCTTTTGATAAGCATTGATAAAGTGGATATTGTATTTTTGGTCTCTTTATGAAAGAGACAAAGGCTGGAAATTGTTCTGGAGATATTTCTAGTCTTAGACTCTTGCTCATTCTATGCATCAAAATAAGCCACAGTATAATTGTAAAATGGATCATTAAACTGATTATTCTATGAAGTTCACATTCTGTTGCCCCTGGTGTTTTAGGCTGTTCTTCAAAAACAGTCAGTTTACTCAGATAACATATTGCATTTAGGAGTTTTGTTGTCAGATCTATTCCTAAGTTATCTTATGACGTAATTATTCCTTTGTATGTTATATGATCCTGTGTCTTTTCCAATTTTCATTTTCTTTATAAAGTTACTGCCTTAACCTCTTCTTTGTTTAAGAATAGCTGAATCCTGTAGGTTTTTTTTTTTTTCTTAGTTCAGGTTTTTCCCCCCTGTCATATATTCTGACCACCTGTTCAGTGATCCCTTGTTTTCAAGTAGCATTGTTCTGTCTTTTGATTTAATGCAGCTGGGGCAATTGCATTTGATTTTCTTAACACTCACATCCTTAATTACAGCTAGCATTAAACTTTTTATGGGAATGTTTTTCTCCATGACTTCATTTCAAAGTGACTTTTTCATTTTTGACCATAGTTCTTCTATCTCTGAAATGCTCTTTTTAGAGGCTCATATTTATTTTTGCACAGCTACAGCAATTTTGCCTCTTTTTCATTAGACCTTAGAAGGTCCATTTGGAATGTAGGATTGGCTTTTTTAAAATTATTTTATTCCTCAGTATTTACACATGATTTGGATGTAGTGTGAATCACAGTTGGCTCCTGTTAGTATGAGTTGATTGATGGCATTTCAGAAAATCATCTAAATGAGGATATAATCTATTTTGTTTCTATTCCTATCACCGGGACTCTTCCATGTACACTGTTGTCGATGGTGGTTTTGAGAGGAAATACTATCTCAATGGCACTGGATCCAACAACATATTCTACCCTTTCATCCCAACTTTTGCATTAATATCTCTCATTATTATCATGACCCCCTGAAATTTTAGAAAGCCCTTTGCTTTTTTTATTTCTTTATCAATTTTTCTAACTCTTCATGTTCACTACCGATGTTGGTGTACATAATTGAATAATTCTTACATTATGGCTAAAACTATTCCTAAATCGCACATTGGCTCCCCAGACTTTTTTACTTAGTTTTCTAGAGCCTGCCCGTTCCATCTTATCTCGGCATGTCCTAAGATGTTTTTATTCGATCTAGAGTCTAGATTAAATCTAAATTTAACTTCTGCAAGAGTTATGACCACAACCATCAAGGAACAGAAGAATCTTTTGATCGATTCATTGACATAGAGAGGCTGTCAAATTATAACCCCATGTGTGTTCAGAGCTCTATCTAGGTTTCCTTCGATTCATCAAGGAAAATCTAACTTCATTCTGTGATCGGACCGTTTTTGCCGTATGCTTTATTCGAAATCTAGATACACATGTCTTGAACAATCCTCTAAATGTAACTTCAAAATTCGATAAACCTCTGTACTTACATCCAATACCATCAAGTCTTTTTTGGATAAAGAGTAGCGGCCCAGCTCCGCTGGTAACTTTATGGCTTTGTGAGTGAGAGTGAAAAAAAAAACGAAAACAAAAACCGAAAATTATCTTTTAAAAGTTAAAACTTGTGGAAATAACAAAAAGCAAACTTATATTTATAACAGCTCACGGTTCCCAGTCAGCTTTTTGGAAGAAAAAAAATACGCTCGTAACTTTAAAAAGTGTTCATGACGTCACCATTCAAGGCTATAACACTTTTATGCCAGAGAGCTACACAGACATTTCGACCACAGCGCTAATTATAGAATGAGGGCTAGCTGATCGAAAGATGTCAAGGATTTACAAGGTTTTATGGAGAAGAAAAAAATGCAGAGTGCATTTGTATTTACGAGCCTTGTTTTTAAGAGAGCGGAGAAAAGACATTTAATACTTTGGCTTTGTCTATTGATGCGACAGCATGATATCAATGGTCTTGTTCTTGTCGATATATATCCAGATTCCATCGTCTTCACGACTTTTTCTTTTCATTCCGCTGTTAGAGTGAATAAAATGCTTTAACTTTCTTACACACATACAAACACCTTAACATACATACACATATTATTATATCATTATTATAATGACATAAATCTGCTCGAGAGATTTTGCATCCTGTCCATATTATGCCTCGATAGTGATAAAAACGCTGTATAGATTGACTCTTGTAATAAAATGTGACCCCTTTACCTAAAGAAGTACCCGGTACGTATATATTTTTTCTTCTTTGAAATAATACATATCATGATAAACCTAATTTTAACTAAACAATAAAAATGGTGAAATGCCAAATATAATTGGTCTTTTTTTTTTAACGATGTTGCTCGCGTCCGTAAGACTGAAGAATGTT
Source organism: Plakobranchus ocellatus (assembly GCA_019648995.1). Lineage (NCBI taxonomy): Eukaryota > Metazoa > Mollusca > Gastropoda > Plakobranchidae > Plakobranchus > Plakobranchus ocellatus. The sequence continues at coordinate 274,359 of BLXT01003014.1, forward strand.
TGTTTTTTTTTTTTTCAAAACCGGAGCTTTAACTTTCAGATAAGAGCTGATACATGTGTAACTTGCATTTCAATCTTTGAAATGCAACAAAAGATTCCTGGCTGTGACATTTCTGCTTAATGGTGGACAGGGTGGACCAATAATCAATTGATTACATAATTCAATCGATCGGTTCATAATAAAGCAGCTATGGTAGAACACTATGAAACCCAAATTTGGGGGACTGAAGTACGCGTTTTGAGATAAAGCATATTTTGGTTTATCCAGGGCATCTTAAGCGAAGAAAAAAAAAATGAAAATCTTGAAAAAATTGTTCATCTTTTTTCCTTTACAGGCAACGAAATGAAATTTCAGCGAAGTCATTGTTCGCGCATTTGTTCCACGGCAAGTTTGCTATTCAATGAGCCACTAAGACTTCCACCCCTTCCAGTCGGTGAAAAAAAAAATCATCTCTGAACCTATTTTTGTATTTTTCACCAATACAATCTATAGCTTCACCGACATCTCATCAAATAAGCGTGTTAATTATTATTATTTTTTTTTAAATATAATAAAATGGTTTTTTATACTGGTTCCTTTTAAAATAAGATCCATGTGGAGAAGCATTAACTCCAGTGCCAACACATACGGCACTTTATGATGATGATGATAATGATGGATATATAATAATGACAGATGCCCTTTCAAGAGTTAGAAGAAAGAGAGAGAGAGAGAGAGAGAGAGAGAGAGAGAGAGAGAGAGAGAGAGAGAGAGAGAGAGAGAGAGAGAGAGAGATATGTTTCAGTTTGAGAACAAAACTGCAAGTAATAATGAAAACCAGAAGCATGATAAAGAAAAGTCTTTTTATTCTTATTTTTTAATGACAAAACAGAAATGAAAAAATCTGAAGCATTCAATATAAATACAATTTGATTTTTTAAAATGAATTTAAATTTAAATACACAATATATAAAGATGCTGCTCAATATCTCCCAAACTATCTCAAAATCGGAGAATGTTATACAATCAAACATGAAACAGCAAACACTGCCATCGTTTCTGGGAAAATTTTAAAATTGTAGATTAACAAGAATATATGTAGCATTTAACTGAGACCATGGAGGAAAATAATACATAACTTTTCTTTTTTCTTCCTTCCAGACCACAGCAGCTCTCTAGCTTTGTAAAAGCTCCTCCTTCAATATCATTCAAATCAAGTTAAAGAACGTTCGAATGGTATTGGTAATGTACGCCGGATGATTACAAATGATATTCAGAGTAAAGTAGAGTCAAAGAACAATAGGTCAACTGCGATGCAATGTGCTTAGAATAAGCTTGTTTCAGACACAAATTCCTTAGTTTACACATTCTCTTTTTTTTTTCCCCATATCCCAATTTTTTCTCTTCTTTACTTTCCAACATGGTAATACTACTCATCAAGGTTTGGCTCAGTAATTATTTACACACCAACATCCCTGTACAAATGGATTGTGTTTATCTGCAGGTGTAAACCAAAAGCATGGTTGTCTAAAATAAAATGGGTTGAAACTAAAACAAAGACCAACAATTGATCCAACTTCCAACTAATCCAAGGAGAAACCGCAACAAAGGTACACTACACACCAGCCCCGTCTTTATCGTTGTAAAAATGTAAAAAAGGGGGGGTGGGGTGCTTTTTTCCCCCCATATTGTTGTACCCAGATGTGCCCGATTGTTCCTCTTGAAAACTCTTGAACTGTTTGATGATAACGCAGGGTTAAGATATCTTTTGAGCAGGTTTATCTGCAGTGATATAGACAGCATATGCATCACATTGATACCCATGAAAACTCTTCAACTGTAACATGAAAGCCAGATCAGGTCAAACTGACCCGTATAGTCAGAATATTATATAGGCTTTGGTTTGATAAATACAGCAGTCGCAAACTTTACAAAAGACAAGTGCTGCAGCAGCAATAACAACAGCAAACAACAATAGTTACAACAACAACAATGACGACGACGACGACGAACAACAACATCAGTAATAGTTACAACAACAAAACAACAATAGTAACAATAACGACGACGATGTTGTTGAACAACAACAACAAAACATGAGCAGTTATAACAACGACGACGACAACGATGCCGATCAACAACATCAACAACAACGATAATGATTTGATGATGTTGATAAGTAATTCAGCAATCAAGACTTCATCCTCTTCGCCTGGATGCACACTTTGTTCACCCTCAGAAAAATAACCAATGCCACTGTCCAAATATACAGCTATTTCGGCCAAACGTTTCAAATAAAGATCTGCTGCTGGCCATCTTTATATTCTGGCCACTGAATTTTTCCTTTCCCTGGTAATGTCTTTTTCCCACCTCTACACCATTGAAATATGCGGTAACTACAGAAACACTAGCATCGTTGCAAAGAACATCTTAAGGGATTCAATGCAAGATAGGTTAGAAAGAGAATAATTAGAAGCTCTAGGTCTAAACAGCTTTACAAACGAAATATTTGTTTTGAAATTCGGCGTTTCAGGTCAATTTGATCCGACCAGTCTTGCGCGGGTTAAGATATCTTTTAAGATGATCATATACACTTTATCTAAAATTGCACTCCATACAGAAAGCAAATATTTGACGATCACAGCTTCAAACTATTGACATTAAGTGAAAGGTTTAAGACAAATGAGCTTTTGATTTTTTTTTTCATTGTTAAAGCTTACTTAATTTGATACACTTTTACAATATAATTATCCAAGTTTTGCCACTGCAAACCATATGAACTCCTGTTTCTGACCGTGTCAGTGAATTGAACTTCTCAAAATGTGACACAACACAAGTCTCAAAGCAGTTTAATGAATACAAGTGCATTTTATCAGTCACTTCATTGTCATAAAAGATTTGAACATGCCACTCTTCATGGGAAAACAAAATGCGAAAGTAAACAATAAGAATTTTACTTACTGTAACAATCTATATATGTATATACATGTATACATGGACAATGGCAAAAGGCCGGAATTATATAAAGCTTCTTGAAAGCATCTAACTGAGAAAATATGCAGCAAAAAGCTATCTCTGATGACTGATTAATATCTGATATATATATATATATATATATATATATATACATATATCGCACAGAGATCTAGAAATAGTAAATCTGCAAGATAGCTGGTTAAATATCTGGGGGGAGAAAGGAGATAAAAAAAGGAAATGGTCACAATGACTGGGTTAATATTTGACACGTAAAATGATGAAGAAAGTGAGTTGTTCTAGCTTAATAAATTTCTGGCTTGCATATCCTTACATTTGAATATATATTAAGGAGGTCATAGAATTATTCTACTTATAAAAACTTGAACATTGAAAATAAATCTTTAAAATCTTAATGCATGAACGATTTTAAAAAAGACCTGGATAATACCAGCTTTCTGAGAGCATTTTAGTGACAAAAAAGATGCAAAATATTATTGCAGGCTGTGCATATATCTGAGACTATAAGTAAGAGTAAAGATGATTTGACTTTCATAACATTCTATTCAAATGCATTTCAGTAAACATTTCATAGAATTTCTTCGTATACAGCAATCTTCACATAAAAAAAAAAAAAAAAACCAAGAAAAATAAGAAACACAAAATCTAAATCAGTATCAAATTTAGTACTTCGCAGGGTACATTTATAAATGATAAAGCATGTTTCACCATTCAAATGAACAGGTAAAGGAGTGACAATTTTCTGTCAATTATGATTTTCATGGTACAATTATTATTCAGTAATAAGCATGATTCCCCATTCAAATGAACAGGTAAAGAACTGACGTGCTTTCGTATTTAAATACATGTAAAATGAAAATCCCAGAGTATAAATTTTAACCAAATGAAAGTGGTATGTAGCCTAAATTATTTTTTTTAAATTTTCAAATTAAGAATGATGTCAGTTGCAGATAATACAAGTGTTGGCTAAACATGTCTTTTTTACCCATTTTTAGGGATTGGCATCTGATCGATTTAAATTTAATTTTGGGTTTGCATTAAGCCACATACCATTATTTGAAATGCCCTGTGAACTTAGGTTTTGACAGCCTTCTCAGTCCCTGAACAAAAATGTCCCAAAATGACATTGCTATATTCTATTTAATGTGTTCTCACTTAGTTTATCTCTTTACTGAATAGGATGCTAATGTTGTAAATTTACTTGGACGTATTTTAATTTTAAAAAATATCATAATTAGTTTGAAAGACTTAATAGTCATCCTCCAGAGCATAAGGACACAATATTAAATAGTCTTGTCTGGTTAATGGCAGTTCATTTCATTTGTAATTTCTGGGTTTTTTTTTTATTTTCAACATTATGTGTTGTTTTTCACCATCATTTGCTATGAAATGGAGTGATTTTGTTTGAACCAAGTGTACTCACTGTATGTCTCATATGTCTAATGTGTATTTTCAAAAAAAAAAAAAGAAACTTTGCCTTAAGAATATGTATTCAAATATAGACAGAGACAAAATCATTTTATGTTTCACGAAAAATTCTCTCATACAGTCAATTTTAGGCTGGTAATGCTTGAATTGATTTGACACATAAGTGTGCAAGACATAACGCATTCGTAAGCCATATAACCATGGCTGTTTTTGCCTTTTTTTGTTGCAAAATTTCTCCACAAAGTCCTACAGTGGTGACCGCACATAATGATAATGAATACAGACTCATAATTTGGGATCCTTTGCTGTTAAAGGATGCCGATGAGTGTATAGATTAATTTATACTGCACAATAATTGATGGAGAAGTAAAATGTAAGGACACAAACAAATATAAACTCTGGAAAGCATGATGTTGCTTCTTTAGTTAGACATAATCATCTTATCACAGTGAAGTGCATTGTTGTAAAGCTGCCTGTTAGGTGATAAACACAAGATGTCACCATTGCGCCCTTTATGTAAGATACCCGTTTTGCATATATTTGGATGAAGGAAATTCATGTTCAATACTTTACCTAAGAACTCTGTTTGTCATTTTCACACCTGACGATGAACCATTCAAACTGCAAACATTACATGTTACAATGCATCAATGAGTCCAGGTCATTATAAGTCAATATTATATAGCAAAAAGGAACGGCAACACAGTCTTCTTTTTTGTTATCCGATTAAAAAAAATGAAACATTATTCATACCATAAACTTTTGCGATTAGAAAAATACAAATAGTCAAGATTCTTATCCACATCAAAGCTTGCTCTGAGGCAATAGGCGTTTGAAAGCATCGACTTTTGGTCCAACATGGCCTTGCAGGGGTTTGATGGTGAAGAGTGGCAGAAACATTCTCAGTTCAAAGGTAGAGTAACTGCGATGCTGTCTAGGGTGCTTATTGTTCAAGTCCTCGAGTGATTCATCAAAAGGCAACATAAGCTGGGAAACTAGGTCTGGATGCTCTGGGTACAACTCATCACCTGAGGGGATGGAAATAGAGAGAAAGAATTGTAAGAATCCTTAAAGATTCTGGAAATAAACGTGAAGTTAACAGCCATGTATATTGCAAAGAGAGTATCATAGAAGGAATAGAAATCAAACGAATATATGAAGTATGGAAATAACCCACCATCTCATGATGTGCAAAGCGTATGGGTAATGATGAAAATTTCATGGAAGGAAAAGTAATCAAATGAGGAAAGGTATGGGAATGTTCGACTATCATGAGACAAGTAATTTCTACAAGGAAGGATGAGAATTTAATGGAATCTCTTCAAAACAAGTCATAAAACATCACAGATAGATAGCAGCTTATGAACAATTCAAACTTGACCTCGAAGCCCTGAGATTCAAGAAAGTTTAGCCTTGTTCACAGAGGCATAAGATACAAAAATGTTCAAATCTGTACATAGAGGCATATCATACATTATAGTTCAAACCTGACATGCAAAACATAAGATGTGACATAATTCAAACCTGGCATCAAAGACACAATGTGGTCTTTGCACACAGCAGTGACAGGAAACCATCTCTCCACCCTCGCACGTCCTGGCATAGACAGGAACTCAAGGAGATTCTGGGCAGACGTGAAATGCAGCAGCCGAGCCAACTCATAAATTTGGGGTGTCCCCAAAACTAACTGATCGTGGAAGTTAGCAGACAGAAGAGAGCTGGGTGATGCCCACTGTATGAGAAAAAAAAATTTTCAAATCAGAACCTCCATATTTTATAGAGCTTAAAAGTTCTCCAAGGTTTTTTTTTATCAATAAAAAAAATTTTTTTTCACTTACTTTTAAGTCAAAATTCACAGATCATAAGGCTTTTTTCTCACCAAAAGCAGTAGTTGCGCAGTAACTGCACGTTAGCTGTGCAACTTGCTTTCAGAAGTTTCCAGCAGTTGGCTCAAAGTGTTCACACCAAAAGCTGTAGTTGCTAGCTGTCTAGCAGCTGTCAGATTGCTGGTGGATTGAACTGAGCTTTCACACCTTTCTCTGGAGCTCTGACACAACAACAGCAAATACACAACTACCATCACTCCAGAGCCAGGAGATGCATTGAGTGTGCATTTGGCGTTTTGGCAGCAAAATGGAGGGTATTAAAAACTGTCATAGCGACAGACCTTGAGACTACAGGAAACATTGAACTCACAGCTGTTGCGTTGCACAATGCAGTACTCATACTTGATACTGACAATGCATCGCAAAAAGACACTGAAATGTGGGAAGAAAATAAAGAGCAGGCCGGAGGAGCCACTCATCGTGGCTGTCCTTCACAGTATGGCACGTTGATAAGAGAAAAACTTGTGATATTATTTCATTGGACCTGGAGCATTTTTGTGGCAAGATAACAATTCATAAATAATAGATAAAATGGGCCTACCAACATTCAAGAAATAGACAAGTCAGAAATGTGTGCATGTGTATGCTTGAAGGTGAGTATGTGAAAAAGAGAGAGAGAGAGAGAGAGAGAGAGAGAGAGAGAGAGAGAGAGAGAGAGAGAGAGAGAAAACAGAAAGACAACCTAAATAGAAAGGGGCAGAAACATGACACAGGCACACAAAGAAACAAGCAAAAAAACAAAACAAAACAAAACCAAACACAGAGACAGACAGAGATAGACTGACTGACAGACAAACAGTTAGTCAGATGGATGGACAGAAAGATGGTGGAAATGAAAATAATATTTTCAGAATTAGAAACTGGGTGTTGTAGGATACACAAGGGAGAGAGAGAGCGAGAAGGGGGAGGGGAGCATTTAAAATCACCTGTCGTGTTCATTTTTTTGAAAATTTGATGCCTAGATCCAGATCTAGTGAAAGACAAAGCTAGCTGCCTCGAGCTGCCCAATATTGCGTGTCGGAAGTTGGCAACAACATTCTTGGTGTGCTAATTTTAGGCATGATGAAACGGCTGCTAGAAATGAGCAGTAATATATACCGAGATATTTATTCCTGCTCGCTGCACTGCGCAACACGGTGCAGCTACTGCCTTTAGTGCGACCGTATATACCATAGTAGTCATTATCTCAGCTCAGCTACTGCTCAGCTCAACTACTTTTGGTGCAAATGCCCACTCATGGTGTGGCACTCACTGAGCTCCACTGTCTACCTAAAGTCCACAAAACAGATTTGCAAAACGATGCATTGGACACAAAACAGCAACTAAAATATAAAATTTGAAAGAAAAAAAAATTAAAATTCTAATTCTAAATCAAAGTAGAAAAAAATTACCTTTCCCTTCGATAAAGAAGTCTGTAGACTTTAGAATATGAGAAATGAGTTATTTTTTTTTCCTTTCTACTGTAATGTTTTTCACCCAATCGTGTAGATCTCAACTTGATAAATTGTATGTGGCTGCAGGGATTTTACATACGATGTGGCATGAGATCATTATCCACACAGAAACAAATTATTACCATAGAATTCACAGTCTCTGTAAAATCCTGCTCCACCTCTGGCTTGTGATCTATACAACATACATAGAAGACAGTGTCAAATCTTCGCCTGTTCTGCATGCCCTCAATAGGGGTCAGCCAGTTTGACCACTCATGCAGGCACCAAATCTCTGGCACAAGGTCCAGTTGTAGACACATCTCCAAAAACTGGCTTGGCTCCTGATTAACACGGTCACGCCACTTTTTGATGACCTTTGTGAGGACCAAATTTACAAGAAGAGAGTACTTTTAAAACCTTCTATGTAAATATATGATTTAGCATCAACAATGGCATGGATAGCTGCTACTGCTAAAAGTGCAAGCCTAGACTGAGAAAATCTTGGGTTAAAATATAAACAAACAATCAAGTTATCGTAAAGCAGTGAATTGTTTTACAGGTATTTTGGATATCTTCAACAGAGCTATTTCAGAAGAAAAAAAAATGCTATATGAATGAAGTTAAATTCTAACAGTAGCAACAACAGACGAATCAATTTTATTGAGCTGTAGAGTGTGAGCTTTTTTCCCAACCAGTTATCTTAAAAATAGGCATAAAAAAATAAATTGAGAAAAATTTTTACAAGCAAGATTAAAGCAAAGATTACAAAGCATGTGACAGTCCCAACCCTATGCCACAAAAACAAGCATTGCACTTTGACTTTAGGAGACAGACACACAAGTCTGAGAATCTTGAAGATGTTTGGTGTGGTTTACGAAGGCAAACTTATTTCAAAGAAAAATACAAACAACAACTTGTAAAAACAAATTCAAAAGAAACTGGAATGAAATCAAAACAACCTCCCATTGTATAATATTTTCCCTACAGACTTCTTAGATTTCATGTAAAATGGTTGATAAATTTGAATAGATCTTGCAATTTTCTATATCAAATACATAAATAATTTAAAAATAACTGGAGGGAGATTGTAATGTCAGATTACTTTTAGAAAGGAAGCTTACTTGACTATCATCATATGCACAGGCTGTGTTCCTAACTCTGGCGTTCTCATCATTTGCTCCTGTACACAGCTGCTCTACATGTTTTTTAGATATCCCAGCTGGCCGAGCTAACAGAACCCCAGATTCTTCAAATGCCTCTCTAATCGCACAAATACGGAAGGCTACATCTGGCGGTAAAACTGAAAACTTTGGGTCTCTCTGCCGAGTGAACATAGGGCTTGCTTCAAATGATCTTTCAGTCAGCTTAGAAAACAGAGTTTTGTGCACATCTTTGCCAAGCTTTTGAAAAACTGAGAGCCAGCGACTTGAAAAGTCTGAATCATCTGCCACTCCCCCAGGGAAAACATGAAGGTTAGGCATAAACTTGCTCTTGCTGCTCCGTTTCATCATTAGCACTTCAAAGTGGTCATTAGTGCCCGCTGGCAGGTCATTTATGTCTTGCTTATGGTCATCAGTGGCTATTTTATTCACAGACTTTGTAAGACTGGCTGGTGACCTGCTGGAAACTTTTGAAGTAGCGAGTATCAAAGTTGCAGCCTCTCTCCAATGTTTCAACACAGCTGCCATACTTTTTTTTTTTACAGGTACTTCATATAATTTCATGTGGAGAAAAAAAAAAGTATTAATCTAAATATTTAAGGTAGAATGAAATGAAGATCATTGCAAACAGGCCTTAAAAAAATTGGTCAATGAATAGAAAAGAGGGGAGTATTTCCATACGATGGGGAACCACTATTTAATACCTAGTAGTAATCCTCTCTGTATTAGCATTCATTTGTGAAACAGTCACATCAAGAATGATGCAATTAGTTTCTCAGAACATCCATATCCAGTAGATGTCCACAGTAAAGTTTAAAATTTTAAATACCACCCTCATTAGTAATTTGGAGATGGTTCACCAGTGCATACAAACTTAAAAACTTAGAATTGTAAACAGCAATGTCTGAGTTTGCTCTTCCTTCCTTGACATAAAATTTTTCATTATCTTCCTTTTTGGAGTTTCACTTGCATGCAAAAAAGAAAAAGAGTTAAAAAATTTGTAAACTGGGGTCTAACTAAAAAAAATTATATTAATAACATGATTTTTTTTATTCGCAACTTATTTTTATCTGTGAGTGAAAATTGGCCTTGAGAACATATTTCCAACATTCAAAATGGATTTGCGCTTACCAGGGTGCATTGTTTTAAGGAGTTATAAATGTCAAGTTTACTAACATTATATAAAAAAATTTTTTTTCAGAGATTTCCATATATGTAAGCTAAATAGGTGTGAACCATAATCTTCCTCCACAGATTAAATTAAAATTAAATGTAAGTGTTCTAAACAAAGACGAGGTACTTATTTAATGTATCTTCCTAAGAGAGGTTGCCAATATTTTGTAATTTTTTAGGATCATAACTCTTCCATGTTTTCTTTCAATGCATCAAGGAAGATCTAACGGGATAATTCGGGGACCTAGGCCCACTGACTTCAGTATCTACCTTCACAAACTACTGATGAAATGAAACGGCAGTAGCCCAAATTATGGCCGACCTTATAAAATTTCTTGAACGTTTTATTTTACAGAGAAAAAGAGAGTGGTAGATCTAGTTCAGTAACACATGTATACTCGTGTACTCAGCTGATGAAGCTAGATCTAGAAGCACAAGTCCCCTTTAGAAGTAAGTAGAGCCATTACGTTAGGGAAAATAATGACTGGGCCTATTCTCCCAAGTGTTCTTAGTACTATTTCACTCAAAATATATACAATTTTACGCCCACGACCTCTTCATTTCATTAAAATTTGTAGCATTTTAAAAGGTAGATTTCACAATTGGTGGGCCTGTCCCCGGATTATCCAGATCTGACTTCAGTCGGTCAAGATAGATAGATTTAAGATAGATCTAGACCTCTAGGCCTATATTGAACAATTTTGGCAAGTGAAATCAAAGTTCGATTTGATTCAGTTACAGATCAACAAGTCTGATTGGCTAAAGAGTAGCAGACCTCCTCCGTTGGTTCTATACTTTTTTGTGCTCGTAGGTCTAGATTTAGTTTTTTCTTAATCTTTTGTTATGATTAGATCTGGATCTACATCACTTCGCAAGTGAAATTTAACGTTAAGGACAATCTTTTGATAGAGTTATTGATCTCTCGAACCAAAAGGAAAACAAAAAGTGAAAGTAGCTGAAGATAAAACTAAGGGAAATAACAAAATAGAAACCGCTGAGGGCTCCTTGTTGACTTTTGGAAAAAAAATACACGTTTTAAAATAAGCATTTTAATGATATCATCATTTAACTTTTTCAGATTTTATGATTGTGATTTTTGCAGACAGTTTCGAACATGGCACTGAATTATAGAATAAGGGCACAGGTAGCCCCTTCCCCCCCCCCCCCCC
>BLXT01003014.1:287217-297646 GCA_019648995.1 Plakobranchus ocellatus
CCCCAAAAAAAAAGAAAGAATGAAGGAAAGAAATTAGGAGAAACAAAAAAAGAAAGAATGACAACGTAATAAAAAAAATATAATATTAATAAAAAAGTGCCGAGTAAAATTTAAGTCCCTCTTTCTTTCGAGGTGAGATTTAAGCAGAAGTAGTTGTGGTAATGATGGTGATGGTGATGCCAGCAGCAGAAATACTATTACTAATTTACTACTGCATCTACTGCTGCTGTTGCCGCTAAATGTACATGTACTAACTGTTGCTGATAATACTACACTATGACTAATAAGAAAGAAGTAATTAAGACGGTGGTGGTGCTTCTGCTCGTGCTGGTGTAAGTAATGAGAAGAATAAGAGGAAGCAGCAGGGAGCTGCTGCAATGAAGAAGAAAGAAAAAAGAAAAGAAAAAAAACAGGACAATGAGAATTGAGATGATAACAGAATGCTTGATTACAGTTTATGACCGGAAAAGACAACAAAACAAATAATTTATAAATTTTTTTCCTTCTTTATTTTCAACATATAACACTGTCCTAATGAATGGGGGAAAAGAATTTGAAAAAAAGAAAAGGATAATGATAATGTTTAAATTATTATATGCCTACAAATGAAAGCTTAAAGTATAAATTTTATACAGCAGTAGACCCGTAAATCTCTTCATCTATTTGCAAGCATCCATGACACCAAAGCATGAGTGAGTAAGTAGTAAAATAGATGATGCTATGAAATCATGAGTGCAGAACTTTCATTTAAAAAATGAAAGCAATGTAAACACTAAAATTTGTTTAAAAAAAAAAAAAAAACAACAACAAATGCATGTATCTAAAAGCGTAAATCATGTTGCTCTTTCCACAATTCATTATTCTACTACCTCTAAATTACCAACAAAGCTAAAAATTTCACATTGTGAGAAAAAAAAACTTCATGAGAACAAGAAATAGAGATTGAATGGAGTATAAAAATATATACTATTTTTCTCCCTCAAAAAAATGTAACCGTCATATCCCACAGCTGCTAGCGTGATGTGTAAGAAAGTATCATCTTATTGAAGAGCATGAGGCATATCATTGTAAAAAATATACATGTACTTATACATTATGCTACAAACCTACATACCTTAGGTTTATAAATCTATTGTGTACATACTTAATAAAATATCTACATGTAATAGAAACATATAAACAATTGAAATGAATTACACAGCTGCAGATATAAATTCGTTTGATCAACATATATTGTAAATGCATCTCTCCATCTTTTAACAAAATCAAGCTGTTCATTCATTGATGCATACAATGCTATGTACATAAATGCACATAAATGGCTGAATATAAATATTAACAGCAGAGCCTGGAGACTTGAAAATGAACATTTTGAGACATTATTCTAAATATATAAATAATACCTCATGCATTTCAATGTTTTCAATCTCTTTTGGGACACGTTTTCCTCTCATTTTTCTCCCTTGCAATATGTTAATCCACTCCTCACTAAAAAATAATTTTGAATTAATGGCAAGAGATCAAGGGGGACATTAACATTTAAAAAGAAAAATCATCTTGTCATTTTTTTAAAGTGCATCACATAAAGCAACCATATTATCATAGCCTTATGAAGGCAGGGAGAAGCATTTGTATAATGGAACTTGCTTATCACGCTACTTACTTTCTTTGTTCAATCTGAAAAGACTGACTTTCAATAAGGTGTAATGATGAACCTTTCATCCTTACAAGAGTGAAAGATGATATATATTCTGTTCAATTCATTAAATGGCAACACTCATATTCCTTCCCCTNNNCCCCCCCCCCCCCCAAAAAAAAAAAAAAAAAAAAAAACACACACACACAAGGATCAGGACAAAGTTGTGACCTTTGCAATTACATATTTCCCATTCCTTATTATCATACAGTTCAAGTATTTTTTATCGATCTGAAGGTATTGTTTGCAGTGTCTATGACCGCAACNNTCACCCTCTCAAGCAGAATATATGAAAAAAAAAAAAAAGACAATTTAAATGGTACATAATAAGAACCCATAAACAAGAAAGTTAGTGCTTGCTCCCAACTAGTTGTATGAAGTTTATGTTCTCCCTAATATATACATAATATTTAACACAATTCAAGAGGGCTAGTTGTCCAAAACGTAATTTCAAACAGAAAAATTGTAACATACATGTAAGCAAGACATATAACTGAGACAGCGCACTAAAACCTGCTGATACAAAATCATTCAAAACAAAACAGATTGTTTATTAAACAAAAAAAAACACGTAAGATTAGCAGCTAATTATTGCTTAAATTATATAAATCTAAACGAACAAGTCCTTCACTTAATATAATGGATAAACATTTCCTGAAAGGAGGCCACAGAGGAACCAATGCAAGTGTTAAAAAAAAAAGAAAAATGGTGTTAATTATTGTTAATGAATAAAATATATATGGTCCACTAATTTTTGTCTTCAAATCAGTGAAACTAGCCACAAAGTCTTCTTAATCAATTATTCAAGGGTTATAATAAATAAAGCATTGTTTTTTACGCCTATTTGGCCTAGACATGGACATTAAGTTTCCTTTTGAGGACTTTAAAAGAGGAAAAATTTTACTTGTACAATTTTTTTTTTTTCATTTTAAATCTGTTTTGACTTGCGACAGGTTTCAAACATTCAATCTTGCACAAAGCAAACCCCAAAAAACTTTTGAACCCATATTAAGGACACTTGTTAACCACAAAAACAGCAGTGTAATTCGGTCAAATTACAGTCCCACAGTAGTCATCTAAATTCACACAGTGTAAATGAATATTCAGCCTAAATGCACAGTTCATGGTGTCATAGATTTTTCCCTCAATAATTTATACCCTAAACCCTTTCTGAGTGTGCTTAACCCATGCCCTCAACCTATGCAGACACATTACTTTGAGTAAAAAAAAATCAGGATTCCACCAAAATTAAAGCTTTTTGCTCATTGTTTGTATAAAATCATGAAGAACCAATCAAAGAGCCTTGACAAATATGCAAATAAACTGTTGGTTGTTGAACAAATAGGATTGACAAGACATAGTCACAATCCATGCCTAGTCTAGGTTTATCCGTACGGTGGAAGGGGATGCAATTAACCTGTACTTATTTATCCCTATCATTCATTGTCTGCAAGTAAATAAATTCATACAAAGGCATAGGAAAAGGGAGACAAGGGAGGAGCAAGGCGTGGGTAGAGAGTGACTGTCTGCAAAGCATAACGCTACCAGCCACACTAGGGAACTGGCCATCTGAGACAATATGAGAGAGCAGCCTATATAAGCTAGAGTCCAGAAATGGCCTCTATTCTGAATCATGGTTGTTTTTCCCTGCCCCATTTCTTCTGTTTTACAGCAGGGTTATGTGTCAGTGTAATCTGTTTGCTTGTTCCTGATCAAGGTGAAGCAAGTCAATAACAATATAAACCCATACCATCATTGCTTCATTCTGCACTTCAGCCAATTACAGAGATTGTGAGTGAACATTGCAGCTGTGATTGAGAAATCTCAATCTCGATAATTTGATGGCACCCTATAAAACCCATGACATATTTATGCATTATCTGAAAGGGAGGAATCATTTCTCAATACTAGCCAAAGGCAAGTAATCATCTACAAGTGTCTTGTATCCTCCTCTGCACATGGCATTATACCTTTAGACTGTAACTACTGAGTTTGATAACACACATGAATGTTCCAACCATCAAAAATTTTATTCACGATGTTAAAAATGAAGGATAGAAAAACCCCAGAGGAAACTAATAAACACATAAACAAAAAGGCGAAAAAAAAAAAAAAAAATTTTTTTGTGATATCAGATCAAAGTGGGCTCCACTGGCATCATAAAACAAATGTGAGTCACATTCTGCAATAAATGAATTCATACATTTGGAAATATGGTCTGTACTGTTTTCTTTGAAGCATAGCAAATATACAAACAAAAGGGCATAATCTGTAATGCAGTTTTTTGAAAACCTTACTCATCTAAAACACCAGCAGAATTTAAAAAAAAAAAAAAAAAAAGACCAAAACACCATACAATGTAACATAAATAGTAGTAAAGCTTTACACCTGACTCAGAATTCGTAAAATTAATCATGGTAAAACTTTTTGGTATATATCCACATAGTAGTCTATTAACATATAAATACAACAGTGAGAGCATAATTTAGAATTGCACATTGACTGGCTTTTCTCTTTGTGGAAGAGCCAGAGCACAAAGAAATAATCAAAGAGACTTTAAATTTGGAGTGATTTTTCATCCTCTTTTTTTAAAATTGTTGTCTTTAATAAAATATTTTTTCCACAAAAATTTATTAAAGAAATTATCAAAATAGAGTATATGTACAAATCTCAACTTTGATACAAATATGCTTAATGCCAACTTCTAAGAAAACTTTTTTTTAAAAGCACACCAAAGTGTTTTGTACAAAAAAATCACTGTTAAGGTTCTATGTAAATTCAAATACCCTGGTATTAAAAATAGGTGATATTTCCTCATAATAGGCTATTAAAAGGATTTTTATTGCTCTTACAATCAAATCATACAGTGTCTAAAATTTACAGAATCTAGAAATGACTAGGCTATTTGTTTGTGAAATGCAAGAAATGGAAAGGATAAGAGAGTAATATTTACCATAAACACCATTCTAATATTAACATCAAGAGTAACTTCTATATTAATGTTAATCACAACACATTTCATATTTGTATTTTCATTTGTGTAGGAACAAGGTTTCATCTTCATCTAGTATTGTTTAAGAAATTCTTATCAACAATTTAAATAAAATAAATTAAAAATTAAAATTAATTACAATCTTACAATATTAAATCAAGGGGATCTCTTAAGCCTAGAAATAAAACAAAAGAAAAAGGTAAGAAACATAGGGACTGTAAATTAAATTCTAAAAACAATGTCTCATTTAATAAAAAAAAAAAAAAAGGCAAAGACAGGTTAAATATTGATCACTAGTTTTGGCAATTTGTTAAGCCGTAAAAAAAAAAAAGACAGAGTGCAAGTTTTACCGTTGCCAATATGTGAACACTTTCTGCTAGCCAATGAGTATCCATATTCTAATCTTCACTGTTGCTAATATATGAACACTTTCTGCTAGCCGATAAGTATCCACATTCTAATCTTCACTGTTGCTAATATGTGAACACTTTCTGCTAGCCGATGAGTATCCATATTCTTATCTTCACTATCAAGAATCAATCAAACTCTCTTTCTCTCACAGATACACATAAAATCTTTCATCCATCATCTCACATGCATATCCTGCAGAATTGATAAAATCATTTCTCCCTTTGTTTGGTCTGCTTAGGTTTTACCCTTTTCAGCCACTCACTCTTCCACTATCCATTTTCAGAACAAACATTTTCGCTTCGTTAGGTTAAAAAATTCCAATAAATTGTCATTGCTGCCGTCAAGAATTGACAGTTTCAATCTGCCTGTATTTTTTCCGCATGTTGGACACCGGGTCTTTGTACAGCATGGTATCCATGCGCATGGAGCTGTGTATCAAAGGCATGTACCCAAAGTTTTCCACAAATGCCTCCAGACATTCCTGGCGTTGCTGGAAGCGAAGCTGATCAGTCTCCACAGCCTTTGAAGCAGCAACTGCTGATGGTGGAGTGCCTGCATCTGGGGGCTTATGGGCTTTACGCTGAGTCAGCTGCAATAAAGGAAGAAAAGAAATGTTGCCAGGGCAAAGTAGACGAGGATGCCAAATCAAAATATGAGAAGTGGTCCAGCAGGCAAAATTGAGTCCTGGCAAAACTTATTCACTTGGACATTCGATATCATAATGCAGCATGTTTTTTTTATTTCGTTCACATTCACATGGTGCAAATTTCATTAATGTAACTTTAAAAATCATTTCCCTCATATCTAGATCCTGGTTGCATTTTAGATCTTTAAAGAAAACTAGACATGGACCTCTGTGAACAAACATCAAACATGATTTTCAGCTTAATCTAAATATCTTGTTGTAATCTAGGACCAGATCTAATATCTACAATAATTGTCTACCTTCAGATCATGATGATCTGGATTAAGATGAGATTCTAGATCTACAGCAGTTATTAATTGCATCATATTTCACTCTCTTTCTTGTGATCAGCATCACAATTCAATTAAAAAATGAAACAAAATGCTAAAATAGGGTCCAGTTTGGACTTTACTAACTATAACTACCAATTAAGTTATAGTATCGATTTTAAGGGAAAACAATAATCAGAATTAATAACATTTCTTTGTGTTTATTAAAGTTATCCATATAGTTCATAATGCTGGAAATATAATGGCAGCTATTTTCCTTTAACCAGAATTGTTACATGGAGCAACTTGTTTTACAGTGTTTCCTTCCTAAAATATCTTACAAACTGAAATTTTCAGATTAGAGGTAAATGGATGGTTATTATGAAATCACAAATTTTCTACAAAGATTGAAAAAAGCAGGAAATCCACCCCAAACCAGAAGGCTGTCATCTCTGAAACATTAAAAAAATATACTTAAAAAGAGAGAAATCAGTTAAAAGTATATCAAACCTTGATTGGAGGAAGACGAGTAGCATGGGCAACCACAAAATTCATGAGTATATCTTCACAGTTGTTAACCTCCTCCACTTTGGATAAGATCAGCGGGTTTAAGAAGTTGTGGTATAAATAGTTATAATACCTATGAATAGAATAAAAAAAAAAAAAAACTAAATTTGATACACTTGAAAAAAATGCACTCAATAAATTTCAGAGAATTCTGGCTTAAGAAATTGTAATCAGTCATCAGTATTGACTTCTGAGTCAGCAGAGATTTAAAACAAAAAGACATCTTGGTTCCCTTCTGAACAGTTTTCATAAAAACTTATGAAAATTTCACCGTTACTAATAATAACTGCAAGTTGTAAGAAGTATGTATAGGCAAAAGCAACGATGAATGTGGCTAATAGCTTAAAAAATAAAAGTAAATATAACAAAATGAACTTTTTCAGTGTTTGCCAACTTAGCATGTAATCATCAATCTTGGGATCAACAAACCTAATACTCACACCCCTATTCTCAAGAATGTTTAATTAAATTAAAGTAATACGACAGGATAAGGGAGACTGAATGAGATAGGAACCCTACTTGTGATATATAGCTGCGGAGGGTAGAATCATGCTGAACTGATTTGTCCACTTGGAAGTGTAGATCCATTTGGCGAGGGCCTCATCCCAATAGTGAGAGCGAGCTGGGTAGCCGACGATGCGATCAGCAAACTCCAGCCACACACCAAATGCAAAGTCCACCTGGTTATCAGGATGGAAGTCAAACAAATTTATTTGTAACAATTTTAGAGACAATTTTTTTCTTTCAAATCCATTAAGGACATTGACATGGACAATTCTAGAGTGAAATACATTTATAAAATGTTAAGTGGTGTTTGTAATATATAAAAATTGAGTAATTCAACAATTTATCATGGCTAACTTCCGCTAAGTTCCTAACTGATGCTTAGTCGAATTGAGCTAAACACAATCTTGTATGGAGAATTTGTCAAAGCGTTGAAACAAAATGTTAGTCAAACTGGAGAAAGGAAAAGGCCTGAAAAAGTTCATTTGAATGAAAAAAAAATTTTTTTCAGAAATTTGGAGAGATAAGAAGGACAAAGTTCTGAGGTGCTAGTTTTACTGGGAATATGAAAGTGTTTTATAGGTTACACAATCTAAAAAACAATTCTTGAAGGCAATAAGTTTTAGAGATTAACAATAGATTTGAATGAATTCTTGCTCCAGGTTTGCCCAGTTTTGGCATGATGTGATAAAGTGTTTGATTAGGCAAGCAGGAGCCTCTACAGATAGTTCCTGCCTTGTTTTAAGTCTTCATACTTTCATAGAAAAATGAAGGATTTGAATATTTTCTTATAATATTTCTTATCACCTAATCATTTCTTTGCCATGTATTAATACGAAACTTTGATTTGGTTAATAAAATAAAAATCTTTCAACGACTTTGATCATTCTGGTTTTGTTTCTCTTTTTTTTAATTCCACGTTCTAAGGGGCTACATCGCCAGTCGACCAATATGAGTATGGGTCAAACAAATATATGGTAACATAAGACACATTCTTCTACAAAATAAAATAACCCGATACTGTTATTCTTCTCTATAAAATTTCTGACATCACCAATATCTACTGCTGGAGATTCTGTTCTCACCTCATCTGTTGTGATCAAAACATCCTCATCAAAATTGAACACAGCATCCGTCTCTATCTCTTTGAAGGGTAGGAAGCGTGCATTGAGAGACTGAGGAAAATAAAGTTGAGTGGAATCCATTTTAACCAAAATTTATAGCTCTGTAATTCTTAGTTGGGTGTAAGCAGATTTTTGGTTTAAAGGGGTATAAAGTGCAGACCATTGGACAGACCTTGATATTTTCTTTTACCTTAAAAAGTAAATAACTGTCTATGCTGAATTTTCATGTCTGATGGTTACATGCAATTTTGGCTAATTGCCTTATTTTACGATAGTGACTTTGAACAGAACTGTCAGAAATGACTTTGAACAGAACTGTCAGAAACATAGCATATTTAGCAATTTGAGGCTTTTTTATGCTTCCATTTTACCTTTATCATTAAAATTCCCTCAATTTTTTTTTCAGATAAAAAAGTGTCATTTTACGCCTTATAATTCTGCCAATCATTGTATAAAAAAATTCAACTCTGGTCACATAATCAAGGTCGGAACTCACTTCCATTTTCCAATAAAATCGAAAGAAAAGAATCTTTAATTTTTAAGATCTTCAATTTAAAGAGATTCAACATAAAAAAAAGCAAATCAAAAATATAAAAAAGGCTAAAAGACATATTAAATGGTTGGTGGCTTTTGAATGCATTATTGTAGAGTCTTAACGAAGGTATACTACAAATCCCTTTCAAAAGTTTCCAGTTTTTATTTCCATTTTTCTCATGCTTGAGCAAAATAAAAGTTGTGCATCATTTACATCTTAAAATTGGAAGAGGTAAGATTTAAAAGACTATTACAAGCCAGAAAAAAACAAACACGCAAACAAAAGAAAAATGGCATGAGATGAAAAAACATTTCCTGTTACTTGAGATTTGAAAGAACTAAAAGATTTTTTGTTGAAACATATAACTAAAAAGAAATGGCTTAAATATAATTTCCTCTTCAGATGGCATAGTTGAAAGCAAGACAACTTGTGCATACTTTTTTCTTTACAATGTTTTCTGTAAAACTAAAAAAAAAACAATTTTCAAGTTACAAAGGGAATGGTTTCAAATTTTCAATATCTATGGATGATTTGAAATATCCAAAGTAATAGTTGTAACTTAATTGGACAGGTTTGTTTTGGCATATAGCCCCAGTCATCAAGCCAAGTTGTCAGTAGCAACTGCCAAACTTGAACTCCCAGCTGAAAGGTCTCTGCAGATTTCAGGATATATTCACGTGCCATTGTACCACCAGTGGACCTAGATTCGATGCATCTTCGGTTTAACTTATTCTATAATCTTTCGAATTCAAATACCCAACTCAGTGACAAAACAAAATTGAAAAACAACTTACATGTACATCCCTTGTCTTTACCCTGACCGGTACCCCCAAATCGGTGGGCCATTTTGATGATGGGGGTGGAGGCACATCACAATTCCATAACACAATAATCTGTTTGATGAGAAAAAAAAAGAGGTTCCTATAAACTAACAGCCAAGAATTTCAATAAAAACCTAAAAGAGGTTTAAAATTTACAAAACGTGGTTAGAAATAGATAAAATTTTGGCTCTTTTTCTCTTACCTCTTCCCAATACAGTATATTTTATACATTTTTAAAAGGATTAACTTCTAACTTCAAGGCCTTTTAAAATGAGGAGTAGAAGAAAAGCTGCCACAAAATGTACAGTTTTGAGGGATAGACCGAGTAATAACTTTTTTATAATATGTTCAAGATGTCTCCCCTTGAAACAAATTTTGAGGAACATCAAGTGCAAAAATGAGAAACATCTGTTAAAAATGTGGAACAAACCTAAAAGTGGTGGGAACTGACATTGAGTGAACAAAAAAATGAGCATTTACTATGAAATGTTGAATGCACAATTGCAGCCTCATAGTTTAACCAAATCAATGGCCCAGAGCTTGTATATTTTCTATCAAAACTGAAATTCTGCTGCAAAATTTTTAATTTTGGGTCCTTGGTTTCAAATTTGTCATCGGAATTCACATTTTTTGCTCTCCTCGCATAGCTTCAATAAGCAGATGAAAAATTATCTAGTCCAACCCAGTGATGTTCAGTGTGAACAAACAGGCATCAACTGAGCATTAGTCGGGACAAGCTTGCCCAAGTAGATATGGGTATGATGCACTACTGCTCTAATAGAACTATCCTCCCTCTCCCTCCCCCCCCCCCCCCCCCTTTTTTTT
>BLXT01003014.1:332883-343769 GCA_019648995.1 Plakobranchus ocellatus
AGACATGTCCGGTATCAGTACTGTGTCCATCAATCGTCGCGCAGAAAGTCCGTGTGGATAACGTTCGTTAATTCACTTCATCACAATAATTGTGTAGTTTTGCGTTTTCAGAAAATGATGTTGCCCCCTTTATAATAAAACTAAATAACTTAACAACAAATAAAAAGAAAAACTAACAAATAAAAGTTGTTTCCAGTGCAAAGGAAATTTTACACCCTTAACATATTGAGCTAAAATATTGTGTACGGGATCAGCTTTGAACTTTGAAGTGTTAACTAATTCAAATACAGCTTTGAATAAATTGAAAAGAATTAGTTTCTAAATTAAGAGTTTTAAAAAGTTAATTTTACACACACACACACACCAAAAAAAAAAAAAAAAAAAAAAAAAAAAAAACAACCTTGTGCCGGCAAATATGGCCTAAAAATTGAAGTTGCCTCCGTCTTATATGGTTTTAATTAATGATCGTTTAAGATTATTTTCTTTCAGTACAGATTCATTTGACTTTTCCCGTTCATGATATCTTCATCATTCTTATAAACTATATTCCTACTGCTTCTAGTCTTCCTCTCCCTGCTTCTGTCGTTCGTTGTCCAAAACTCACATGTAATTGTACTGACCATACATACGTGTAATTGTTTTCATTACCTTAATTTCGGTTTCCATACTTATAGTTCTGTCTGTTAGTACTGGTTTCATTTTTCGGAATGTATCTTTGGCCATGGCAATTCTTTTTACTTATTATCTTTTCCATCTACCACCTGATGTTATTAGGTACCCAAGATATTTGAATTTTGAAACTTGTTTGATTTTTTTTTGTTATCTTTGCTAACGAGATTGTATTTGGAATTAGAGAATTTCTTTGAGATGACCATACATTACGTTTTTTTTTTTTTTTTTCACCTTCAAAGAAAGGACCACAATTTTGCTCTCTAAAAGGGCACGTATAAAAAATAAAATTAAATTAAAAGAAAGATTCACGATTTTGTGAGGGAAAAAAAATAGCATTTGTGTTTTTTCCCTAAGATTATTCAAGTCTAAATCTCGTTCTAAAAGAGACGCAGATCTTTCTAAAAAACTACCTTACACCATACTAGAGATAGGTGATGTTGTTAATACTGTCTACGGCTGAGTTGTAGCTCTGCCCTTTTACTTTTGACTGTTCTATCAATAGTATCTATCAGTGAGGTCAATATTTCCTACTTACTAGGCTTTCATTGTGTTCTTTTGACTATTACATCAGTACAAAAAAAGAGGTCTAAAAGGTCTATATTTTTGCATTTTTTCGTTCTCATTACCTCATTACTCGATTGAGTAGTACCAGTATAAGAATTGTAAACAATTTCTCTTTTCCCTCTACCTACAGCCTTTTAGTTTACTTTTACTCAGCCGGACTGAAGCTGTTCCTGTTTCTACTGCCTGACCAAATACCACCAGGTTGCACCCAACCTTTTGTCTCTTGTCGCCTACTTTTTGTCGTCTATCCTCTATCAATGCCCCTTTGTATCCGCATATACTATAAGATTTTATTTCCCCCAGGGGACGTTGAACTAAGGCCTGTATGACTTACTTCTCTGCCACATCATCAGGCCCAATACTAGTGACTACTAGTACTATCACCAAAAAGTACCACTACCACCATCACCGCCTCTTTTTGATTCTCTAGTATTTCAGTTCTAGAACAATGAATTTTTTAAAAATGTCCGTTGTGGGAATATGTGCGCGCGGAACAGTTAAGAAATACAGTGCAGGGCTTTATCGATTTTCTTCCATTCACGAAAAAGAAATGAATACATTATGAACTCTATATACTCGTATATAACAGAAGGGGGACCCCTACCAATTTATCATGGCGTAATGGCCAAGCACCTGTCCTGAGATTTTGTTGAGAAAACGGTATAGAATTTGCTTCTGTTATACTGTTGAGGACTCAAAGCTTGAGATCACCTTGATGTGGATAGGCCGTTTGCCCGAAAACTAAACGATATTTAACTTAGAGATGATTTTTTGGTCCTGTGCGAAGTAAAAACGAGAAAGTTGTCTCGACTAGTGACGACTAAATTCTTGTCTCGCCTAGTCATCAGCACGTACGGCGTTGAGAAAATTTGGGTAAGCTAGACCTTAAGTAAGAGTAACACAGATAGACACGCAAGTCCTCTCTATATCTTTATGTCTCTTTCTCTTAACACCCCCTCCCCCCCTAATTCACACACAAAAAATCTGCCTTTCTTTCTTTCCTTCTCCACCTTTCCCTCGCCTGTTTTTCTCCTCCTTGTCTGTCTGTCAGCCTCTCTTTTTTCTCTCTTTCCCTTTTATCATTATTGCTCCTTCACCCTCTGTAGTGTCTGATGTATTAATGTAGCCTATATGTACAGCCAAGACAATTTATTGATCTAGCTATCAAGTATCATTCCAGACTCTACATCTGGTGAAAAGGACGCAATACAGAAAAAATTAGATTGTTAGGTCATGTCGAACAGGGGAATAGGGAGGAAAAACACATAAGTGAGTCGGTGTGTGTGTGTGTGTGTATGTGAGAGAGAGAGAGAGAGAGAGAGTGTGAGATATATATATATATATATATATATGAGAGAGAGAGAGAGAGAGAGAGAGAGAGAGAGAGAGAGAGAGAAAGAAGAAACTTACCTCACAGTTACAAGTACTTTGTATTGCATATATCAGAGTTCAGACCACATAAAAATATTTGAAACTTAAAAAAAAGTAAAGTGAGTTCCATGCATAGTCCAAGCGTTAGGTAATCAGGAGTAGAGCCCTGATTGTTATTGGCATATAGCATTCTGAGATAATTTGTGATTGCTTTCCTCGCCCCTTTACTCTTGCTGGGTATGTAGAAACCTAGCTGCCCTCCTAGTGCTGGGTAGTTATAGGGAAACAATGAAAAATTATCTTACTCTTAGTCTTAGCACGGACAAGTGTTCGACCTTGGACCTCTCGCAAGCAGCCAACTGCCCAATCAGATGAGCCACTGCTCCTTTCTTAATTTGAAACTATACATCTAAAAGATAATCTCCATGTTCTGTGATCTGACAAGTGTATTTTATGTCCGCCTTCTTGACACCCAAAAATCTTTTATAAATAAAAGAAATTAAAATGAAAATATCATGAATTTTAGACTGCATATGAGTTTTATGACTTGTATATCATTGGTCCTGGTGCTTTCCTTGGATTTTATAAAAACTTGATAATAAAAAATATCCGATAGTAGTGGACCTATAAAGAAAGAAAGTTTAGGTTTTTTGTTGTAGACTATAAGCATGAAACTTTAAAAAAGAAAAGCAAACTCAATCCGCAAAATAATCAACTAAAATATTTTTTTTTCCATTCTCCTTATTTTGAAGTACATGTATATATATATGTGTATGTTTTAGGGTTACGTACAAATCAGAAACAAAGCCACAAGCACAAAACACAAAATACAAAGGAAAAAAAAAAATTATCACAAAGATGGATAAATATTTTGATATTCATTAGAATAAAAAAAGAAAGAATAACAACAACAAAGTGTAATTTTTAAACAGAGCATATCATTGTTACAATTCCAATAAGAAGTCAATTAATGTAGCCTGCAGAGCATGTAGTAACAATATTGCAATTATTCAAAAAATCACAATGTGTTTTTAGTGCTGGTCATTTTCATATAAATGTAATGGAGAAAATTTGGTATGGCTAGGAGTAATAATGGAGCCAAGATAATCACATTTGAAATTTTTCACTTTCAAAAGCTTACAAAAGAAAAGGAAATGTCTTTGAAATCTGAATGTATAAATTACACCTCATCAACACAGCCTCAAACCATCCAAAATGCTTCAAGTCTATTTTTAACAATATTACTGTGATGACCTCTCATTCTTTCTCACTGCTGCCATACCTAACCTAGTTTTTGAAAACATGTCCAACACCAGATTTTCTCAAGGCTTGTGATAAAGACATCAATCAGATGATCCCTCATCCTCACTGACCGCTGCCATTCTAGACCTTGAGGACATGTCCAGCACCAAACGTTCACGAGGCCTCTGATCATCTGGCTTCTCCTCCCTCTCCTCGCCCTCCTGCCTGTCCCGCCGATGTTTGTGCTTGTGCTTGTGTTTGTTTTTCTTCTTCTTCTTCTTGGACTTGTGATGATGATGGTGCTGCTCCCATTCTCCACTGACACCTGAGGGGAAGAGGTTCAAACTACATGTATTAGCTAAGCTTGTAGAAGATTTTAGGGAGACTTTTGAAAAGCATTGCTAGGTTGATTCTTACAAGAGATGAATTGTTTGGGATAGCCTTGTGTCCCAAGTAAGGTGCTGGGAAATATTCTTGAGTCAACACTACTGGCAGTTCTTTCAAACAATTTCATATGCAAGTAAAGTAGCCCTTCAGTACACATATCTACCATCATCACCTCAGTCTTAGCAGTCTCTTTAGACCCAAACAGACCTTTGAAACAATCGAAAGAAGAGTTAAAAGAGAATTTTTTTGAGAATGACAAGGGTAATTTTAAAGCTTCACTTATGTATGGCTACTGAGGAAGAATACAAGAAAAAACCCGCGTCTACCATGAAAACCAGATGATTCATATCATCCAACATCGTCTCTCTAGCTTATGTTGTCAAGAGAGGTAAGCTCTCATACCATAGATGACTTTAAAAAAAAATTGAGGAAAATAAAACAAAAAAAAAAAAAAAAGAAAAAAGAAAAGAAACTATCTTTGACTCCTCTAAATGTTATGTAACTATACTGTCCTCAGATCTACTCTTGGAAAAGTTTCCATGCAGTTATCTTTTCCACCACTCAAATATTTCATTGAAATAAGATTGCTGTGAAAGAACACGAAACAAAAAAGATAAAAAAATTAAAAAATCAGCCAAGAAAATAAATCTTGACAGAGGAATCTGGTTCAACGTATGGACCAATCTCGGTCTAATTCTTTCTAGTTACAGACTTAAATCTAAACTTGATTTAATTCAGGATCAGGAATTTTGGAATTTTACATCAGTATAGAATTCACCAATCTTATAAGCCTAATTTTACGGTAATTTGATTTTGCACTACCATTTTATTCCACTTCAGTCTACATTTACTTCAAAAAAAAAAAAAAAAAAAAAACCCTATCTTGGCTGTAAAAAAACTTCTCATATGCAAAAGGAAGCAACGTAAAAAAAAAATCGCTCATTGGCTGCAGAAAGGTGAATCCAGACATTTCTTTTTAAATTGATGTAGTAAAAGAATACAATCACATGGTTGAAAGTTTTAAAACAGAGTCAATCAATATAATGTGCATATTCAAAGTTTCTGTTAACTTTCTAAAAAATGTGACACAACGATGTCTGTTTAAGGTGGTGAAAACAATCATATTGAAAAAATCCATCGTGTCAACAGCTATTGAATAATTCTACTGATGAGGAGATTTCTGTAAAACTCAAGTTTAAAAAAATAAACAGAACTGACCTGTTGCACTGAGTTTGAATGTCGTCTTTAGACTAGGATGAGATGAGGCACCTGATGCAGAGCTAGCTGAATCTAGCGTAGATGATAAAATTATAGGAGGCACCAGGCGTTTGAACTCTGGCTCAGCTGATCCACTGTCTTCTTTTGATGGTGCGAAACTGATTTTCCGCTTTAATATCAGAGGCTTCTCAACTGTTTCTTGTGGTACTGAGGGAGGACTTGCCTGGGGTGGCAATGGCGAGGGGCTATTGATAGGTGGCTCTTCACTAGCTATCTCCTCCTCCTGTTGCTGGACCGGGGGGCTGGATGGTTGGGCAGTAGGTGATGGGGGCAGTGTAGATTGAATGTCCATTTGAGGCGATGATACTGCGGGAGAAAGAGCAACAGCCTCTTCCTGTAGCCTGGTCTCTGAGGGCAGCTGGTGTAGAGGAGAAGCAGAAGGTAATTCTGCATCGAGGGCTGCTTGTGTAGTTGGGGACTTATGGAGAGTAGGAGACCACTGAGTGTTATCTTGATGCTTTAGGTGAGGGCTGGATGCTGATGGCGATTCAGCAGGTTGTTGTATTGGACTCTGATGGTAAGGGGAGCCAAAGTCTGATGGCTCAGTGGCGGCAGCTGGTGGTGGAGGCTCTGCTGGGGGGGACGAGGCTGGAGACTTTAGATCTGGTGATTTTGGTGGAGGTGTTGAGACATCAGCCTCGTCCAAAATGATCTCTTCCACAACCACTCCCTCCTCCTCTTCATATTCACTGTAGGTGCTGAGCCGTGAGGGCGAGTCATGGTGCTCTTTGACCTCCTCCTGACTTTCCTCCTCGTCAGGGCTTTTTGTTGCTTCTTTTGGTGGGGAAGGGGAAGTCAAGTGCGAAGAAGATCTCAAGCTCCTTCTCCTGGGTGGTGGAGGAGATGGAGGGTTCGGGACAACAGCTTCTTCCTCATGGTCAGACGACTTGATTATATCAGGGTCTGGTGAGAGAAGTGACTCCCTTGCCTCTGTAATTATCTCCTCCTCCTCCAACCCAGGCACTTTTCTGCTGGCCTGTTCTGAATTATCTATGGTAATGAGGGACTGATCTGCGGCAGGGGAGGAGGGAGGAGTTGGCTCTTTATTGTCCTCTGCATAAACTTCATCAGGCACATCAGTGTGGCTCTTGATGAGATTGTCCAGAGATATAATCACATCACCAGGGGTACCTGCTTCTGAGAAAAATATTCACAAAAAGAGGAAATATTAACATTAACATGTATCGACAAAAAGAGCTTTAACGTCCAGTGCTCCTCATGATATCCTTGCACTCCTGATGACAAGAGACATCAATTTTTTTATACTGCTTAAAATCAACATTTAGATTTTGAAATTCTACAAAAATATGTTTAAGTTGTATATTCTGCAATGCTCAAGAGTTTTTCAGGCTGCTTCGATTGCCTAATCAGATTTGCTAGCTTGTGATATTCTTCATTGAAATTGATGAGACCACTGCCAAACAAAGAAGATGAGGATGTGCTTCAGGCATATATCAGTTTAGAGATAGTCCTAGAGTGTTATGCTCAGAGAGAAAGCAGCTCTATGAAATCTGTTATGTGGGGTGTAGGCTGGCTTTGGAAGTCCACGGATAAGATTCTATATTTCAACATGCTCTTACTTTACCAGTCCTCTCTTTTAAGCTCTTTGTTCAAGGCTTCAGGTCGCTCATCAGCACACGATTAAAAATATTGCCCCACTTTTTTGTTTTGTTTTTTTAATAATATGTAAACTGAGTTTTTCCTTTGTGGTATGTCCCATTTTTTTCCCTTTAAACATAAAAGAATGTAGCTTACCATAATGTGACAGTTACCAATATCAAAATACCCTTTACAAACCATATTAAAAGTAAACACATTTTGAAAGCCACTGTGGCACCATGATAAAGATGTCTTTTAATGGGTGTTGTTTGTAAAAACAGCTGTCTTATTTCAAACTCTGCTTTCAAATACATCTTCCTTTCCTTACATCCTGTCTTAAGCTAATCATCATCTTCCACTCAAATTGCCTGTGATTGTATTGTTTCTTGAGACCATTCCTAATGACTCAGATACCACACATAGCACTTGAGAAAATACATTTTTAAGTATATGTCTTCCGTTTTTTTTTATACTGCCTTTTTCAAAAACTCTGAATCCAAAGACTTTGGTACAGAAATACAATTCCTCTATGCAGCTCTCAACATTAAGAGCTTATTAAATACCATATGAATGGCTTAAGATATTCAAATTGAGACTTCTGATTGATTAAGACTGGTCTCATGACATATTACTATTCTATCATCAATGCTATAGTAATGAATTGCTTCTTTAATCAATCTTTACATTTACTAATTATGTCAGGTTTTTTTTTTTTTTTAATTAAATCCAATGTACTGAAAAAACTTTTTTTTTTTTTCAACTTGACTATGCTACCTCTCTCTGGCGACTGACTTGGTGAACCAAAGTCCTCACTAAGATGACTGGATTCCTCCTCCTTATTTGCGATTTCCTCATCTACTTCTTCCTTAACATCACTGGTATCAGGAACAGGCTCTGCTTTGATCTCCTGAGGATAAAACAGTGGAGTTTTTTACCCTTTGAATGATTAACTGAAAAACTGGGTTACTTTTCAACATCTGATACAAACATTGCAGGAATATTTCACATTTTGATTGCAGATTTATAACAGTGACAAGAAGCCATTCTGTATGAGAGTTTGAAAAGAAGAAGAAGAAAGATAGCTTTTTTATTTTTCTTATTATATTTTGTTTTTGCAGAGATGATTTGACTCCATAAATGGAACCATCAGGAGCCTGGGAAAAACAATCAAGGACCATCCATCATGCCTATTTAAATGAAACTTATGTTGATAAAGTTACAAAAACTAGGTTAATTCTATAGCTTTTGATTTAAATAGTACTGGAACTTTGCAAAGCCCAAATTATTTTTTTTTTTTTTGTTTAGTCTTATAAAACTTTGTATATGTGTCCCACTAAGAATTTTTTTTATCTTATATGAAAAAAGAGACTGGAGAAACAGAGAGAAAGAGAAAGAGGGAGAGAGAGGAGAGAGAGCGAGAGAGAGAGAGAGAGAGAGAGAGAGAGAGAGGGAAAGAGGAAGAAAGAGAGAGAGAGAGATAGAGAGAAGGAGAAAGAGAGAGAGAGAAAGAGGAAGAAAGAGAGAGAGAGAGATAGAGAGAAGGAGAAAGAGATGGAAATGGTAAGAGAAGATGAATGACAGTAACCACCCACCTCCTGTGAATTGTCAGTGATGGAAGGCTCTGTCACAACAGACTCCTCCATAGCCACAACAGTCTCCCCAGAAATCATGGTCAGGTCCACTGGTGTTCGGTCCATGCTCTGGCAGGAGGAAACAATACAAAATTAGTGTTAAGCCTTTGAAAGGATTGACGTATGTTTTTTTATTTACTACTTTGGTGATCTCATAATTCTGGCATCCATCAAGCCAAAGGGATTTGATAGCAAGGCAGGGTTCAAGCAAGATCTGCTTACACTTAATGCATGTTTGATAAAGATTGAAGGCACAAAAAAAAGAAAGAAAGAAAAAATTAGAGAAATATTCTACAGAGAAACAGCCACCAAAATATGTGAGTTTTGCTGCAGCATCAACTACTTTTCTTAAGCTATAAAGCTGTAAAAGAGCCTTTCATGAAACTGAATGAAATGATTTTCTTTTTTTTTTAAGCAGTTAGAATAAGATCTGAATGCTGTGCAGTGAATATGCTATTCCAGAGGTTGTTGCTTGTTGTCTTTTTGTTGTACATCATTCCTTTAGTCATGGACAGCTAGAAGAGCATTCAAGTGAGTCATCGTTATGATGGCTTCCCTTCCCCCCCCCCCCCTTAAATTCTCTTCATCAACTTTGCCTGAGTGTCAGGTCATAAGCAAGAGGTGTCACCAGGGAGTTTTCAAAAAGCCTGAAAACTATTGGGAGCTTGCAAAAATAATTTCATCAAAACTAATAGTCCTTTCAATGCATTTTATTTTCCCTGTCAAAACACGCACAATCTACAAATACATAGAGATCTTGTGGTGAAAAAAAACAATTGTTAAAATTAGAAAGCAAAATGTAATAATTATTGAGAATTTATGGCAGAGAAAAAAGAGGAGAGACTTGCTGCAAAGACAATAAAATTTCTGAAACTAAATAAGAAGACGGATTTCTCACTTTGAACAAGAAAGTGCCCTCTTTCGAACACTTTTTGATGCTAAATCATTTTCAACAAAAGATTGCTCAAACAGTATCAAAACTTAGGGATGCTCAGATATGAAACACTTTCCATTTCACTGCACCAATAAATGAGACTTTTTTTTTTTTTTGGTGTACTAGGACTGAAGTATAGATAATATTGTATTTTTAAAATTACTACTTTCCTCTTTTCAAAAAAATCAAAATCTACTTCTCCCATAAAGGCAAATTTTTAACATAATGCACCATGTATGGGGAAATGGGAACAGTCACTTAAAAGACTTGTGATAACTCCTGTTTTTTTCACACTGAGTTTCTTATACAGCATTAAGAACAAATCCAGTTTATGATGTTCACTCTGCAACACATGAAATTTTATAAGTCTATCAATGGCCGTTTTTTTATATCTAAACGGGTCATCTTCATAATATACATGCATGATATTTTTTTATACAAGGTTTCAGAAACAAGATCTTTAAACCTATACAGTTTATTGAAAAGGAAGAATGAAACAAATGAATCCTGAGATTTCGTGCCTAAAACAGTACAGGTTCTTGCATGAAAACAGCATACTAAAACAAAACTGTCATACATAATCAAATGAGATGTGTTCCTGCTTTGAAATGGTAGTGATCGTGCCTAAAACAGTACAGGTTCTTGCATGAAAACAGCATACTAAAACAAAACTGTCATAAATAATCAATGAGATATGTTCCTGCTTTGAAATGGTAGCAGTTTCTTGTATTTTTTCATAATTTATGCAAACTAGACAGGACCATATTTATGCTAACTCTGTGCAGCTATGAGCAGTGGTCTCAGGCCACTCCAAATGAATTGAAAGTTGCATTTGAACATTTTACACCTATGATATAGCCTGGAGCAGGTTCCTGTGAACTTTGCAGTGGTGAAAACTGGTTACAATATACAGATTCTGTGCCAATATATAAGCATTTTAACTTTGAAGGTTTGGTTTTTGCATATAGTCAGTCAACAACAAGGTGATCCTACGCTTTCAAGCCCTCTGTCAGGCCAGGGCAGTGGTGATGATGCTCAAACCTGAAACAGAAGGGTCCTTGCAGATCGAAGGGTGGACTTTTCAGCCACTGTGCTGCCATTGCCCCTTCAATTTTGCAAGGAAAGTATTTGAAAAAAGAAAATGTAAACTTAAAAATTCTTTTCTTTTCAAGGTGTTACTCTTGACATTTGACTAATTATGAATGGCC
>BLXT01003014.1:345016-364237 GCA_019648995.1 Plakobranchus ocellatus
AGAATCCGGCGAACAACTCCAAAAAACTTCTGGATACTGTAGTTTTAGAGAGCGAAAGAATGGGCCTGACTTTGAATGTAAAGAAAACGGAATGTATGGTCATCTCAAAGAAACCATTTAACCCCAAATGCAATCTGATTAGTAAAGGCGAACAAATCACACAAGTTAGAAAATTCAATGTCTAGGTTACCTGATAACACCAGATGGCAGATGCACAAGTGAAATAAGTAAAAGACTAGCCATAGCCAAAGATACATTCCAAAAAATGAAACCAACACTGGCAAACAGAAACATAAGTAAGAAAACCAAAATAAGGCTAATTAAAACATATGTGCGGTCAATACTTTTATTTGGTAGTGAGTGTTGGACATTAAACAAACAGAGAAAAAACTAGAAGCAGTAGAGATGTAGTTTTTCAGAAGAATGAGGATATCATGGACAGAAAAAAAGCCAAATGAATTGGTACTGAAAGAGGTTAATCTCGAGCGATCACTAAATAAAACCATAAGACAGAGGCAACTACAATTTTTTGGCCATATTTGCCGACACAAGGGTTTAGAACACTTAGCAATCACTGGAAAGATTGAAGGCAAACGCAGTAGAGGTAGACAAAAAATAACTTTCACTGAAAGTCTTAAGACATGGACAGTAGGCAAGGGTAGCAATAACAATTTTATAAGGTTTGAGTGGAGGAACATGATTACCAATGTCTGTTCTGGACAAGGTTCCTGATGATGATGATCAAAGGCAGAGAATAGAAAAAAAAAGGACGGACTTGCTGAAAGCCGATAAAATTTCTGAGATATGTAATGAGATAAATTTTTGGCTTTGGGCTCTCATAGGCTTTTTGCTGTTGCCTTATTTACCTTATTTTCAACGAAAAATTTCCTAGATAAGGATCAAAACTCAAGCATGTTCAGACTTGAAACAGTGCACTACCAAATA
The DNA here is from genome assembly GCA_019648995.1 of Plakobranchus ocellatus. Taxonomy (NCBI): domain Eukaryota; kingdom Metazoa; phylum Mollusca; class Gastropoda; family Plakobranchidae; genus Plakobranchus; species Plakobranchus ocellatus. Next base: position 345,962 of record BLXT01003014.1, read on the forward strand.
TAGAGTGATGACACCAAATGAGACCTTTTCTTGATGCACTAGGATTGAAGAATACTTAACATTGTATTTTTCATATAAATGTCCTCTTTTTAAAAAATCAAAACTTATTCCTTCCATCAGGGCAAACTTTGAACATAATGCACCCTATATGAGGCAGTAGGAACAGTTACTTCAAAATGTGTAAACTTGTGATAATTCCTGAATTTTTTACCTAACATTCAGGAGAAATTGCAGTTATGATGTTGCCTCCGCAACGCATGAAATTTCAAAAGTCTACCAATGGCCATTTTTTATATCTAACCAGGTCATCTCCATATCTATGCATGGTATTTTTTTATACCAAGGTTTCAAGCCTATACAGTTTTTTGAAAGGAAGAATGAAACAAATGAAACCTGAGATTTCATGCCTAAAACAGTGTAGGTTCTTGCATAAAAACAGCATACCTAGACTAAACTTTCATAAATAATCAAATGAGCATTGAAATGGTAGCAGTTTTTTTAAGTTGCACTAGTTTTTGTATTTCATAATTTGTGCAAACTAAATAGGAACAGATCTATGCTAACTTTGTGCAGCTATAAGCAATGGACTCAAAGCCGCTCCAAATAAACTGAAAGTTGGATTTAAACATTTTAAATCTGCGATATAGCCTAAAGCTGATTCCAGTGAACTTTGAAGTGGTGAAAACTGATTATAATATAAAGTTTCTGTGCCAATATATAAGCATTTTAACTTTGAAGGTTTGGTTTATGCATATAGTCAGTCCACAACAAAGTGATCCTTGGCTTCCAGGCCCTCTGTCAGGCCAGGGCACTGGTCGTGATGCTCGAAACTGCAACAGAAGGGTCCCTGCAGATCTAAGGGCAGACTTTAGCCACTGTGCTACTGTGGCCCCTTCAACTTTGCAAGGAAAATATTTGAAAAAAGAAAATGTAAACTTAAAAATTCTTTTCTTTTCAAGGTGTTACTCTTGACATTTGACTAATTATGAATGGCCGTGAAACAAACACTTGTCGACGTACTTCATCAGCCACATCAGAATCCAAATCAACTTTGACTGTAGTTGGAGGGAAATCAGTCACCACTGTTTCTTCTGTAGTCTCTAGAACTGGTGCCTCGACAACCTCTGTCTCTACAGCAGGGGCAAAGATGCTGCTGAGCTCTGGGTTCCATATGGCGCTGGTGCCAGCAGCAGGACTCCCCTCAGGCCCATTACTTGGTGTAAACCCTGCCTCTAGTTCTTTAGAGCTCTGAATGGTCAAGGTCGCAAAAGGAAAAAGACATAGATTCAAATACTCAACATGAGAGAATTTCTAAAAAAATGCTAGCTTTGCGACAAAACATTGTAGGCCCAACACGTTGACTTTTCGCTCCCATTAAGAGCATATTTATGCTCCCCTTTATTTATTTAGATTTTTGAGGTTTCTTTCAACATTTATCTATGTAATGCCTAGTTGGCAATATTTTCCTGTATACACACCAATAAAAATACTAGCTTTTCCTGTTGGCCGTAGGGTTTCAAATACCTTAGATTAAAATATAATACCCATTAACAAAGTAGTTATACAATGCATCAGTAACTGAATTCTACATTAGGATTACAACTTCACTATCAGCGTCATGCTTACTAAGATTATCTTTTCCTACACTTGATCTAGAACTGGAGTAGAAGTTGGACCGTCTCATTCGCTAGATTCTTGATCTAATCCATGATCATTGTCCTCATTTACGTCACTTTCTTCACAAGAACATTTAAAAAAAAAAAGATTCTAAAACTTATAAAATTTGATCCAAACAAATGATTGCATCAAATAGATTCACAATTTCTATCTTTCAAAATAATTTTAGGTAGTTCACTGTTACTGAAAGTTGAAAATCAGAGCCAAAACTGATTGTAATCAAAAGGGAATAACAAAATCAATTGGAAAAGGTATTGGATTACATTCCTTAGCAGCAGATGCCTATTTCAAGAAACAACTGGCAATCGTGACACAAGAAAAATTGCATAAGGCCGGCAAAAATAAAGGGTATTGATTGAGGGACACTTTCCCTCCTCTGGAGGCAAGTATTTTTGGGACATATCCATTGGTATTTCTTGGAAAAGAATTAAAAAAAAAAAAAAACTAACAAACAAGCAGAACGGATACGGTTTATAAAAACAAACAGATGATAGATGGTTATATCTATAATTAAAATGGAACAACGCAGCTGTTTTAACAAAGAAAACTTACAATGAAGTCAAATCTCTGCTATCATTTAGCATTTCTAGGGTCACAATGTAGTATTTAATGAACTTTAATCTGACAAACCAAATTAATTGATGACTTAGATGCAATTTCTGTTCCTAAGCTGGTGTGAATTAAGCAAAGTGAACTGTATTTGTGTAATGCCCCAACAAAATGAGATGGTTTGTGGTAAATCAGCCTTGACAAAAAAGTTGCCACATATCCTAAGGAGTAAAGATCAAGCACTGTCTGACAAACTCCAACAAAATGAGATGGTTTGTGGTAAATCAGCCGTAACAAAAAAGTTACCACATATCCTAAGGAGTAAAGATCAAGCACTGTTTGTCAAACTGAAACTTAGGTATAAAAAAAATTACTGAAAACTTTTGGTACTTACTTCAAGTTCTGGTTTTTCCTCAGATTGCATCATTTTAACAGCCTGAAAAGACAATGAAAATGTTTTTATTCGATCATAAATCCTCGACTTCTTCTATTTCTAGTTTTGTTACAATAACTGGCAGTGAACAATTCTAGAACAATTGCATTAACAATTGAATGATTTAAAAAATTCTTCCCTTTTTAAAAAGAAAGAATCAAAATGATATAAAATGATCTAGAGGCAAATGTACATGGATTATAGAATTTCAGTTCCTAAAGAAAGTTTCAATGAAAAGAATTAGGTTCTGAAAAAAAAAAATTTGCAATATTACAATTACTGTCAAAAACAGAGGTCATCAAAAAGGCATGTTCATTGAACACTTTTCGTATGGTTTGGAATGTTGATTCTTGATGTTGACAACAACAAGAGGTCAAAAGATCTTTCCAAACCAGGGCTTATGAATTTTAAGATGTTTGTAACACTTTTGAGAAAGAAGAATTTAAAGTTTCTTTTCTTCCCTTCAGTGCTAAGTCCCTCACATCTTTACACAGAATTACTGTACCTCCACCCAGTTTTCACAATTGCAAAGCTTGGTAAAAAACAATTTTTGATTGTATCAGAGTTCAAATGTTCAAAATGTGGTTTCTAGATTATTTGGACTCTCCCAAAAACAGACTGAGAAGAATTAAAAAAAAAAAAAAGATATATCAGATTGATAATGACAATTGCACAAAGGACTACCTACAAATTGCTTTCATGAGATAGAAAGGTAACTACAGAAAACAGACCTAGATAAGGAAAAGCATAATGTGTAGAAAAATTGAACGAATAAGTAGGAAAAGACCTTAGATACCAACATTTGAAATTCTATACCATAAATAAAGTATGAAGCAGACTTCACAGCAGCTAAATGACCTCCTCAGTGAAATCATTGAGCTTTGGCAAAATACTCTATTGACATTTAATCCCACACCTGCAAACCTTCCAAATGAACACCACAATGTAACTTGACATACCTCTGGTTCTGGAAGGCATGTGGGCCTCTGTCGCCCATACAGAGTGTAGTATAGGTCAGCCAACCCACAACGCAGGCGACTGTCATATGATGTTTTGCTGTGGAGATGTCGTATGTTTCATAAGCTGCTGAATGGGCTCTACAAACTTATGTTTTTTCTTTTATCGAGATTAAATTTTTTAAAAAGTTCTGAAAATACAGACAAACATAACTATTAACTTATTTACATGTGTATAAGTAATTCTAAAAGGCCTATGAAAGCACTGGTTTTTTTTTCTCTTTAAAAAAAAACAGTGTAGGTTCTATGTATAAAACTACAAATTTGCATGCTTTGATAAGGGAAGAAATTCAAAGTCATGTCATTGGAAGGTTCATTCCTACATGTGAATAAAGGATGAAAGAATATATCAGGAAATAAAGAAAAGAGTTAAAAGCTGATTTTTTTTTAAAATATTACTTTTCATACTTCATCTGGACCAAACTATAATATTCAAATGTTGTGGCTTAGCTCCAAATTTCTACATGTTTGCCTCAAAGTGATAAAAGATTTACTATAATACCTGATGCAAGGTGAAGAAACAAACTTCTAACGAAAAAAAAAACAACTTATGTGCAGAGTGAATATCTGTCTTAGAAATAAACCTTAATATGAGAGACAAGTTTAAAAAAAGCATATGTTTAGCAGTCCCCAAAACAGTTTGGTTGCAAATCTACTTGACAGTAATAAAATCAAAATCATCAATTTAAAAGAAAAAAAAATTACCATTTTATTCTTATAGTTTTAAAGGGTTTTCATTTAAATTAGATCACGTAGATCCGCAGGCAACTCATTTTGAAAGACTGCAACACATATCAGTCACTTTCAGTGTGAAAGGAACTTTTCCCTGATACACATAGATGTTGATTTGATATCCATATTATTAATTTATGCATAAGTGGATTGCTTTGCACTGAATTAATTCAGTGATAACTGCCACACAGATTCACTTACCACATCATACTCCAGAGCCGCTCTACCAGAGTCTCAACATTGAGAGCACACCTCTCTGAGCTACGGAAGGGTGGGTTTTCTATCAGGCGTGTCAACGCATGGTATCTGTAAAATTGATTGAAAAAAAAAAAAAGTATGAGGTCTAATATCATCTATTCCAAGCCAGTGTCCACAATACTCCAAACTATGTCTTTAGACCACTTTTGATGGTTAGGTTTTGTGTACATAGCCTGAAAGTTATCTTCATATACAGCTTGATTCCTTCACCTTCAACTGCTTAATTTCATAGCTGAATAGAGCAAACATTCCACCTGTTCAAGATAAATTAAATCACCTGAGATAGGGATCTGCCTCATTCTCAATGAGATCCAGGACCCAGTTCAGATGCTCACCAGATAAATCACCTGAGAATAGAACAGAATTGATGATATTATATAAGTCATCACTAATATTCTGCCAGGGTTGCTGATGTGAAAAAAAAATACAAGCAAATATTTAAATATATATACAGATATGTATGGAAAAAATAGTGATTTAGCAAAAACAGTTTATATCTTGTATCAACATAGAAGAACAGATTAAAAGTTTAAAAAATCAAAGATAGTTTTTCATAACAGTATTTTCTTTTTTTGAGCATAAACAAAAACGCATTCTTCTAATTGTCGATGTAAATAAAATTTTATCTTCAACTTAAAAAATGCTGAAAATATTCACTAAGAAAAATTTAAGATGGCAACAAAACCCCTAGAGAATGACCATCATATTATTGTACGATGCTGATACAGTATAAAAATTTTGATGAAACAAACTTTATGAAAAAACTCATGAATCCAAAAGGCACATGCACCTCAGGCCAAAAAAGGTGCCACGAAAGAGAGGAACAAACCTTTAATAAAATCCACCAGACATGTGATAGCAGCAATCCTAACATCTCGGAAGATTCCAGGCTGTGCATAGTCTTTGAAAACGTGGGAATCATTAGGAAGGTGACCAAATTTTTGTAAAGTACGAATGGCATTCAAGCAGCTGAAAAAAAGAAAGACAAAGTCAAAGAAATTTACGAATACTTTATTGTTTTAAGAAGAAAATAACCTACCTTATTGTTTTAAGAAGAAAATAACCTGTCTTTATTGCATTTCCATTTCGTACAGATAAAAGAGAGATTTACAATAAATTAATGCTTTGACTTGTATTGGTGTAATTCATACATTTCTCTCAAGTGTCTTGGCTCAAAATGTTAGCAATTACTTCAATCCATACATTTTGATTTAACATAGCTCTCATAAAAACCAATAACCTTTTATTTTGCTCTCACCCACACAGTCAAAACATGTACAAAATCATTTCTCCTTACTTCATCATTTCTGATTCTCTTCTAGCATTCCTATGATGATATTGTGTTATCATTTTTCTTACCTCATAATGGGACCACAAAGTTTATATTGTTGCTTGTGAATGCTATTTAGAATTAACTACTTTGTTTTTGCTTCTCTCAAAACTTTACACCAATTTCATTCTTTTTGTCTATCACAAAGAATGACCCTCAGAGAAGTAAAATTCTATATAAGGAATCTGATTGTGCTACCTGACAGTGACAGTGAATTTGTAGCTTGGCATCAGTTTCTCAAGGTTGAGGCAGCGCACAACTTCCTCCAGCACCAGCTTCTTTTCCGCAGACAAACTTTCGGCAGTTACCTCTTGCCTATAGAGACAAAAGGCAAAAATAAGTTGTGTTTCACATGCAAGCATGGCGGAGAGACACATACAAATAGCATTTTCAGTGACTGAACTTTCTTTTTCATCTTTTTTAAAATCTTTCATTCTGCTTCACAAAAATTCCTTTGTCTTCAGCTATAAAATAATAATAATTATAAATTTAAACTCATTTAATAATGCCAATGCCTTTGACTGGACATCTAACGTGGACCTGTTATATTAATTTTTTTTTTCAAAGCTCCATCATTCAGCATTGATGAATTCCAAAGTTTGAGATTTAGAGGCACCCACAGTACCCATCATCCTGAATATTATCACAAATTACAAATCAACTTGAAACGATTTGGATTAATCAAGGACTTGATCTGGATGTGCTTAGAGGAAAAGAACGAAGCAGTATTATGCATTCAATTATATCATGAAAATGTCTTTTAAACAAATTTCTGTCACTGCTCAATAATAACGACATTATAGGATTTATGCACGATGTAATTTTAGTATCATTGCATCCCTGAACCAAAGATCTATTAGTCTGAATAGATCTGATGCTCACATCACAGATATGCACATGTAAAATATTGCTAATCATGAATCAATAAAATGGATATTAATATGCTTATGAAAAAAAAAACATACTTTTGAATCTTTGAAAGGGACCAAAATGACTTGTACAAAAATCATAGAGTCTTTATTTTTAACAATAAGCATTACCCAGTGATAAGGGAGACATTGGTAACAGCAGGTGTGATTGTCGCAGCAAGGGCATCGACTAGGGATGCTCGATAATAGTTGTCAGACCACTGGATAAAAGGGAGATGTTGTCAGTTTTAAGTTTTTAAAAAGGCAATGAAAAGAAGGAAAAAACGAATTTGAAATATGTTTTATTTCAAAAGTGATACATGCGATATCCGACTCATTAGAGCTAGACTAATGTCTAATGTCAAAACAAAATAAGATGTTTTGCAGCAAAAACAGAACATCCATCATAAAAAAACTAAGCTTTAGTGCTTTTCGCATCTTCTTTGATTATTTTACAAAGCATTCCTTCAGTATTTCTAGTAACAACAGTAAATGACAAAGACAATATCTGGTTGTTTTTAAACTTATGTTAAGGTTATGACAAATTTGATGTGCATTGAGTCTAGATCTAGGCTTGGAATGTTTGATTTTTTGATCTAGCCTTGTTTCCTTTCAAAATTCAGTCAAATTCTGAATCAGCCATAGCTAGGCCTATTTTATTTTAATAGTGCAATTATTATTTTAGCTTTGTTTACCTAGCTTTAAAAGTATGAAAACTTTTACTTCCTCTTATTTCAGCAATAAATAATTTTTGCTAAAACAAAAGAAAAAAATATAGGCTATACAAATTTCCTACAGCTGGCACTAAATCAAAAGAACATTATCCCAATTTCTAAAAAATTACCTTATTTCTGGAGTTATCATTATACTTAAAGAGATCCAGGAGAAACTTTGTGATGTCTGTCAAACACAGGTTGTGAGTATCTCTCAGACGAGCCATAGCTTGAGGCATTGTCTGAACAAGAATGAAAGACATGAAAATCACATCATGTAAAGGCTTTATATTACTAGACAGATGACATTTATTTCCTTTCATTACATTGTTGGATAACATTTACTTTCTTTTCTTTGCATTGCTATATAACATTTGCTGTCTTTTCTTTACATGGCTATAAAACATGTGCTGTCTTTTCTTTATGTCACCATAAAATATTACTTTCTTATTCTCACATTGCTAAATAGAATTTTCTTAATTTTGTCATTATCCTGACTTGACTGAATGATTATTCACACAAAAATATCTTTCTATTTTGTAAAATTACCCTTTTAAGTTTCTGCTTTTCTCTAATTGTTTGTTTTAATACAATTTTCCTCTCTCGTTTCAACCTTTTACTTTTACAAATACAAAAAAGAATTTAAAAAAAAAAATCCTTCACCATTTGTGTTTTTTTTTTACTGTAGCCAGTTTTTAGGTGCTAGAAACTTGAAATACAGAAATTATCAAATCAGACTAATATTTTCCAGGCTTGATATTGCTGTTATAAAATCCTGCACAGATTCCACAGTATCAGATTTTGCCTCTGAACTCTCACCCATTCTAACTTCACCAACCTTGAGCAGATAGTAATGCTGGAAGTTTGAGAAGTTGTTCTGGCGTATGATGACCGGGCAGGAGTGAGAGCCAAACAGTTTACGGAAGATGGTTATCATGGCTGGGGGGCCAGTCCAGGTGCCGGTCATCAGGTTGGCTATCTACACACACACACACAGGTCATGGACAGGTTATGATTAGTGATAGGAAAACATGATTTTAAAAAAGTTACAAGTTTTTATTTGAAGATAAGGTTTGAGTTAATCTAAGAAGTTACCATCAACTTCCTTCCCAACTGGCACTTGCTAAATAAACAATCTTTGTTTCTGTAAACACTCTCAATTATCAAGAATGCAAAGAGCACTCATTACTTTTCCTGATCTCAGAATGTACTTCTAATTCAGTTACCCATTAAACTCAGTAGTCCAACTAGACCCAAACCTGGAAATGGAGCTTCACCCCTCCATTTCCCCTAAATGTACATAATAACTTAGCAAGTATGTCTGTAAACTTCTTTTGTGTAGTAACATTCAACATAATCATACAATTCTATTTTGAGACTATCTGCTCAGTAAGTTGATCTTTTCTTCATGGTGAAATTTTATAAATAAATTCAATGAAGAAGATATTTAAACTTTTGAAAAAGATATAAAAAGTCATGATTTTCATTCATATCGATACCTTTGCAAGACAATGGCAGGCTTCTTGTCGCACTCTGTAGTAACATTCTTCATTCTCAATTGTATCGTTGAGTGCATACCGCGAGGCTGGAGTTGGAAAATTGGCCAAGGCTTGAATAGCCTGCAAGGGGGAAAGGAAAAAAAAAAAAAAAGAAAGAGCTCTGCTAGACTAACAGACAAAATTTTATGAACAATTTCTTCAACAAAATTGCTAATTATAATCCAACCATGACTTCAAGATAAACAAACCTGCTTGTGTCTAGACCTTTGAGTAAACAAAAGATTAGAGAGCAAAATTATAATGGTGTAGTTTAAAATAAAAGGCATTTTGTTACACTGAAGCAATTAAAAAAAAAAAGGAAAAAAAAAAAACAAAAACAAAAACTCCCGTTTATGTTTGAAGTGTAGCCAGAAAAAGTCAGCCTTCAGTTAAAATGCTTTGAAAAAAGCTACAGGATGATGAAAATTTAACATATAAAGAACAAGTAAATTGAGACTCTATAGCTTAACTTTTGAGCCAACTATATCAATAATCTATGCATTATTTGAGATAGAGAAAAAAACCTTTAACATTACAGAAAACCACACCTGATTTTAAATGCCAGACTTCCTTTGGATGTCTAGACTAAAATTTTATGGTGTACTTCATAACAATATCTCAATATTCTATTTCAAACATAAATCTATGAAAGAGACAAACACATAATGTTCTTTACTTGACTTTTACTGGAACTATGGATTCAAAATAGATTATACGATGATTAAATGAATTCATTGTATACATTAGTCTTGGGCCGGGTCAGGCCCCCCCTCTAAGTAGGCCAAACAGGGAGAGGCTATCTGATTGTTTTTTTTATTATTAGCACATGACACTTGGTCTAATCCTAAAAATTTGAGAAAGTGCCAACAGTCTACAGAACAAATTGTTGACCTGTTTTATCTTTGCAGGGAATGTTCGAGCAATTACTTTGATATTCAGCTCTTGGAAATAGAGCTTGTGTATCAAAAGGCAAGTTTTACATTGATCAAGAACAGTCTTATTAGTATTAATAGCTGATTTTGTGCAGGGTATCCGATCAGAACCGTTTCTTAAGAGCCTTTTGTAATTGTAGCATTGAACTGATGTGTGATTGCACTAGTACTTTACCCTTGAGATTTAAACATAGATCTAGTGTGTCTATTTACTTTGATCATTGTCATGTGTTCCTGCTTTCCCTTGACTCAATAAACTTTTATTCTTTGTTGCACAAATAAGAGCTATTCAAGTCTTCTGTCTAAAGAAAAAAACTTGACAGTCTTCTGTGGTACTTTTGATCAACATACTAATTTTGTGCAGTGTTGACTCTTCCTTCAGCAGTGGGGACAGGCCAATCAAGCTCCAAACACTTGCACACCAGAGACGACTTACTCTTTCATTAAACACTTTATCTTTACATTTATTCTAGCTTTAAGTGTCTTTGAACTAAATAAAAAAATACTTAGCACAAAATTCTGCCTTAACATTGGCAATCATGAAGATAAAAGTGTTCATAATACTTACATATCTAACGTCATTCAAGTTTCCTTTGACCCATACTCTTTGCCAAGCTCAGCTTGGGTAAAAGCAATAATTTTGAGAACAAAATTAAAATTAAACAAAAAAAGTCACAGCTACTTTCATTGGCAACAAATTATGTGAAAATGTTGAGTACCAAATAAGGGGGAAAAGTTTATAAACCAAGGAAAAACAGATAATATGAAAGGATTTGCTAACCTCAAACTGAGCCACTATACAACGTTCAAACTTGAGTTGGTACTGCCACATATAGTCTGGTTGCTCAAACTGTACTGTCCGCACAAGCTGAAGGTCTGGATCTAAACGCAGCCACAGGACTGGAGAATCAGCACTGAGGGAAGAGGAGTTAAATGATGAGAATTCACGTAAATAAGATATAACTTCATTTCCAACTCAATACTTGATGTCATTACCAAATCGTATGCTCAAACTGCTGGAAATTATTTCTGAAAAGCCCCTTACNNNNCCCCCCCCCCCCCAAACAAAAAAACAACCAACAAACAAAAACCATAAACAAAACAAAAAAATGGAAATTAATTGTATAAATACAATAATCTACATCATCAAATTATGACAGCTATTGAAGAATTAAAAAAAAAAAGTTTAGATGGATAAACTGCATAAAAGATAAATCTTTTTGGCATCATATTCTCTGTTTTTTGAAAAATGGTGATTATACTTATTTGCCGTAGACCTTTAAAATTAAAGAGAACATAAACTTACTCCATGGCAGTAAGATCCATATCAACTTCTTCTCCTGTCATCAGAGGAATCTTCTTTTTCTTATTCCTGTTTAAAAAAAAAAACAACAGGGAATACAGTAACAAAGAATAATTACATAAACTATTGTTGAGAGGCCTGAATTAGGACAGTCTGTAACCTATTATTTTCTCAATGTGGCTCAAAAGTCAAAGTCTCAATATCTCATGCTGTGATCTGGATCAGTGTACAGTTAAGTGCATTAATAAACACACACTAATAAAGAATAACAACCAAACAAAAAATTCTCTCATTCTGACACTTGCCTTAAAATTGCCTAAAAATTTTTTATTACCACCTTGGAAAAAAATTTAAGTGATTGATGTAGAACGTTTTGTATTTTTGAGTACAGAGGGTAGAACATTTAACATAATAAAAATTAGAACCCTTTCAAAGTACAAAGATTGCATTTTCCCCTTTATTAGTTTTCCATAAAGCTATATAAAGAGTAAACAACCTTCTACTTTTTGAGTGGCATGTGATCTCAAACTTTGTCTTGTTCTCTTCAATCTTAAACTGGTGATTAAATGATCCATCCAGCTCCTGAATGGTCACATTCAGCGTACCCTGTGTTGAGAGAGAAACATTGACAACCATTGTTATGCGCAGTTGTAAAGTTGCGAGCCTTAATTTCCTGGGGTTTTTTTTACAAGGCAATTTCCATGTCCATATTCTTTCCTTGTAATGCCTTAAGTAACCAAAAATCATCAATGGCTAATATTATTTATCATAAAAATGTTAAAGGTGCCACTGGATCAATTTCATACTGCCTTCCAGCCAAAAAACCCCCCCCAAAAAAACCAACAAAAAACTATTTCTTTTTCTGATTAGTGTTTCTTTCTCTTAAAAAAATTCAAGTCAAGAAGGTATGTCTTTAAGAATAATGAGAGATGTTGGTGGCACAATGATTGACAAATGTGCCCTGAAATCTGCAGAGACCTCGGAACTGATCAGTGCACGTTCCAACAAGAAGAGAAAAAACAACTGATCACCAAGAAATGAAATGATAGTGTAGCATGATGAATATATGACCATGTAATTCTTTTTTTTTTTTGTAAAACAAAATCTCAGAACAAAAGACCTCTATCAAAGTAAACGAACCAAGTCCTACAAGTCCTGCATTCTCTCTGGTCCTTTTCCTGCAGCTCTTTGAAAATTTCTACTGTGGGCATGCAATTTTTTCCTCACTGATTCTGGTGAATTCCCACCACCTAGTACATAAAGGAGCAGCCAGAAATGGCGCACCAGGCTAGTATATTTTACCTGGTTGCCTATTGTTTCTATGTGTTAAAAACTTCTACTTCCATCAAATTAAACAAATTAGTCAAAATAATATTTGTAACAGATTGAGTGAACACTCACTGAAATGGCATAAAAACGAACGTATAATAAATAAAACGAATGACAATTTAAAAATTAAAAAAAAATTGACAATATGCTGATCAGATTTAATGCCCTTAAAGTTAAAACCCCCCAATCTTGGTCAGCAAACTTACAGCAGTATGGGTGGTTTTACACGAACCTACATCTGTAGGTTTGCAAACTATTATAGCAGAGTGAGTGTCAGAAGGTTTACTAAAGAATGTGCACCATGGATGTTATGTGATGTGAAACAAGTCGGAAATTCAGGCTTTTCTTTAACAATGTTGTCCTATTTGTTTAGTAATATATCTGATATCATAATTATGTACAAAGTTGTTTTTTTGGACTCACTTTTTCAATATGTGCCCCGACTTTCTCTTTCTCATCACTTTCTTCCTGCCTGTCTCTCTCTCATTTTCTTATTACTTTTACTTAAGCAACTTACCACGAACTTGAGAGCCCCTGGAGCATTTAGATCTTGTTTTATATCCAGCTCCACCACATTACGTTTACGGTTGAAGACAAAACTTCCTGTGAATCTAGCACATCCCCCCTGATAACTGCAAATTCAGTTAAGAAAAATCTAGAAAAGGATTATTTCAATTCATGGCCCGCACTGCAAAAAATATGGGCAACATCATGTGACCTGCATCTTCAGGTGTAGAATTTTCTCTATGTGTTCTTGAAATTTTTAGTATGAGTCTTGAGACCAGTGCTTATGAGTCTTATGCTGCATAAAACATTTATGAGAATCTTACATTTGATTTTTAATTCTTTTTTTGTAATTTTTTGATAATTTTTATATTTTTGGCAGTACATCAACAAACATTTAATTTTTAATATTATCAATGGCTTAGGATGTTTAAAAAATGGACTTAAAACATATGTCTTACAACCAGCAAAAATTAATGAGCGTGATGCTGCATGGCACACACTTAAAAGCCATGATGGTAAATAATCCCACCATTCCATTCTATTAGCATTGCAAACATAAGTGCAGAATTATAAGATAAATATTTGTCGATTCCCTACAGAGGAATGTGAGATTCCTTATAAAGAAATGCAAAAAAAAAAGAAAAAAAAAGGAATATGTACAGTGTCATAAAAGGTGACGTGTTTGCAGGAAAATTTATCTTCATAGAGAGCAACAAACATGAATTTTAAGGAGTATGAAGCAACCTCCACACCCCTCCCTCCTAAATCTCCCCAAAAATTGTGAGAGAAATAGAAATAGCATGTGAAAAAAAGAGATTTATAACAACTTCTCTTTTGATTACACTTGTTTTAGCAGCAATAAATCTAATCTTATGATGCCATTACAGATATATATTTAAAATTCACACACTTCTCAAAAGGTTATCTGTGATATTCAATCACAAGGACTAACCGCATGACTAAAAGACAAAATGCTTATTATTATCCATGCAATATGATATCTTGCCCGAGTAGATAGGTTTGAAACTAGGTTCTCTTTGTAAGAGTGCTGCATACTTGGACACTGTGAAAAAAGGATACACCCACTGGTCAATGAAAGGTTCAATGTCTTTTCCTGTGACTGTGTAGATTATCTTTAAAAACTGAAAAAAATAAGAGGTGCAAAATGATAAAAAAGATCACCATTTTATAAGAAAATTAAATTTGTCATAAATTAAGCAACAGAAATGGCTTTAGACTTTGCAGATTTTTCTTAACAAAACAGGTACAATCACTTAAAAAGCCACAAGAATAAAAAGGATTAAAAACTTTTCTTCGAGGACAATTGTAAAAATTGTTAATGAAGTTTTTTATTTGGTTCACATAAGAGCTTATTCCTTTATTACAGAATCAAAACCCTCTCAATAAGACTACAATTTAATACAATAATATTAGTTACTTACTGAAGAAGTGGAGAGGAGCATATTTGTCCAACTACTGAAGTTAAAGGTGGCTTGACTGGCATTGTAGGCAAGGGACAATAATTTGTTTAACACCTGTAGACCAAAGACACAGAATGTCATTAACCATATTTATCTATGAATTCCTGGAATGGGACTTTAGTCTCTACACATCTTTCCCCAACATATCTGTCTATGGAGCAGTATTTTATGGAGTATTTTCCAGCTGCATTAACAATAAGATTTTGGAGCGAGATTAAAAAAAAATGTTATGGAAGAAAAAATACAGGAACCTAAAAATCAAAACATTGGTAACCATCAATCTGGGAAAAAAGAAACATACAACACACAAATTATTACTCATTTTTGCAATAAAGCATAAATGTATGTCAGTTAGAAAAATACCCTCCCATTTGTAAAAGTTGAATAAGAATTAATGAAAGAAAAAAAGATTAAGCTTTCCTTCACTTTTCAACAAAACTATTTAAATGTCTCAAAATCAGATGAAAGAATAAGGGTGCAATGGAAAAACAGGAATGTCAATTTTGGCTCATTTTTAGATGTAAAGCATAAAAAGCCTATGCATTAATTATTAGACACAAAATTAAGGAGAGTCATCGAAAATCAGCCATAGAAAAAACTCCCTGCTATTCAAGAACAAGGAATGCCAACAATATATATCTTACTTTTATCAGAACTTCAGAAACTGACATTCCCTGTTTTCCCTTGCTCCCTTTGATTATGAAAAGAACATAATTATCACTCTAGCGCATTGGCACTTGACTGGCCATGTAACTGAAAAGATAAGTTCCCTAAAGGATGCTATCTTGCTTGATTCAGCACCAATAATTTATAGATAATAATAGAGACTACTGAAAATGTTTATTTTTTACAAACACAAACCTCCTCATGAAGTCGGATAAACTCCGTTTCCTTCCTTTACCTTTTTTTTTTTTGGCAAAAATCACAGTCACAAAGAGTAATACGACTGATGAGAGATGCTATGTGATTTGAAGTCTTGCTTTACATGAATTCAAGATACTGTGCAAGGCGGCAGACCAGGAGGGGGCAGAACAACATCAAATAAAAAAGCCAACAATCAAGGAGAGTGGAGAAAACTGCTTGTCAAATCTACAGAGGTGTCCACAAAGGATATGACACTGAGAGTTTATATTGTATAGATGAGTATAAATGAGGGCACCTGTAGAAGCAACTCAGTGCCAATACGCATCTCCAGCATTCGCACTATCAGCCTGGCTTTCTTGGACAGCACCTCAGCATAACAAGGGGACAGTGTGTGTGATGAGCATAGCCAGAATGGGTGGTGGGCAGAGGCTGTTTCTGGATGTTTGCTGGGATCAAGGACAACTGGACCAACCTCATGTTCATATTTGCAAACTTCTTGCAGGTCCTGTCAGTAAAAAAAAAAGTATTTCCCAGAAATGTACTTAGTTCATAAGAGAAGAGTGAAATAAATAATAAAAAACAGAAACCTTTCCTAATATTTATTATTATGTAAATATTGCTCTTGATTTTTCACCCTTATCATCAAGGTTGGCTATTAAATTAATCATTTATAACCACCATAATAAGATAAAAAAAGGAACTCATAGTTTTGATTATTTTTTTTTAAGGATAGGCAAGTAGTTTTACTCTAAGAGGCCAAGGCAAATAAAACTACCTCATGATTAAATTATGTCAACACTTCATGCCTTGGCAGATACATTTGATTCAATCTATTCTTTCTTTACTTTATGAAAATCGAAACCCAGTAAGCAGAATGGAAATGCTCCTATGCTATAATAGTCTTGCAAACAACACAAAAGGCCTCCAAAAAGAATCTCATATTATTATATAAAACATGCACGCAATAGAAAAAAGAAAGAAAAAAAAACAAAATGAAAACCAATATCTTGTTAAGTTACTATACAAATTGCGTTTGCTAATGTTATGATTTTAAGAGAAGGTAAAAAAATTTTCACTTTCTTTTCACTCCAAAATATAATATTGACTTAGAGTAGAACAAGTGTGACAACAAAATACCCACCTTCATAACCCAGTAACGATATTCATTGTTGCCAAAAGTGCGCTTAGTGAACAGATAAGATAGATAACCCGTTATGCCCTTTGTCAGCCAAGCATCACACCAAGTTTCCATGGCAATGAAGCTGCCAAAAAACTGCTGTGCAACAGCAGCGGCCATCAGCTGACGAGACACCGTTGTCTGGTCGATGATATTTGGAGGGTGAAGGAGATTTGTGCTGGTTCAAGAAGAGAAAAAATAAATAGGATTTCAAAAGTCAATTGTGAAACAAACCAAGAAATTAAAAAAAAAAAAGAATTAGATATCGACTTATTTTTATGAAATATAAAAAAATGGAAACAAATTAGGTGTGCTTCAAATCAAAAAGATTCAATGAATAGGTACTTTAAAAAAAAATTCTCAAACTATATGAAACAGATGTGAATTGCCATAACCTTTCATCATTGCTCAAAGCAATACATAAAGTTACTCCTTGTGAAAATGTAGGGAAAAAAAAGATGAGAGCACTTCAAGAAGCCTTTCTATTCACTTTAAACTATACTTAAATAATTGAATCAAAGAACAAACATGCTTGTTTGAATGCATAAGAGATGTAGAAGCCTTTAAAACTATTATTGTATGTTTATTGATTTCCTCTTCATGAAATCTGTCAAAAAATATTGAAATTGTTCTTCACCATTCCTTTTTATCTCATAAATAAAATTAAAAAAAAACATGTGAATCTATCAAGAATTAGCTCCTCTAAACCATTAGCTTAAAAATATAAACTCTCTCTCTCTCTTTTGAATGAACAGTTGCAATAAGCTTATATTTATAAGTTTCAGTAATAAATATGTTCAGAAACAATACAAATTTTCAACATAAACTTTATGATAACATTAAATCCTCACCTTAAGATACTCAACGTGGAGTAAGTGGACACATCACAGTATGCCATGTCAACAAACACTTGCTTGTAGTAAGAGTATGGATAGCGACTGGACATCAGCTCTTCATAAAACTCAAAAGCCTGATGACGATAGAAAAAACAAAGTGAAAATCCCATTTTCAGACCTGCAAGTAAGAGGAAATTACAAGACATGTGAAATAGGGACTAAAAAAAAGATAACTTTTCTTAATGCATCATATTAAATACTTTTTATATAAATTAATACAGACTATGGATGTGGAATTTACAGTTTTCACAAACAG
Organism: Plakobranchus ocellatus; assembly: GCA_019648995.1. Taxonomy (NCBI): domain Eukaryota; kingdom Metazoa; phylum Mollusca; class Gastropoda; family Plakobranchidae; genus Plakobranchus; species Plakobranchus ocellatus. The sequence continues at coordinate 363,861 of BLXT01003014.1, forward strand.
GCTCAAACAAAGGAAGAGAAAATTCAGCAAGTCTTTCTGGAATGACATTGGTTGCCATGACAAATGGCTGGATAAAAAGCTGAAAAAAAATTTTGAAGCTATGGTACAAGAAGTAGTATGTGGAGGCACATTCTCCTATGCCTTCTAAGGCGTTTATAGTAATGAGACATGTACAGATGAGCTGTTGTTAATAATAAAACTTGAAAGAGCAATTTGAGCCTAAGCGCACATGCCTGATGTATGTAGCTTGTTGTGTGTTTGAGGACAGGCATCAGCCCAGGCAGGCAAAAATGGGTCACTTCGTGCATCTTTGGATCCACTAAGATTTCAAATGGCCTAAAGATGAAGATAATTACCATAAAAATCATTATGTAATG
>BLXT01003014.1:395661-406295 GCA_019648995.1 Plakobranchus ocellatus
AAAACAAACAAAAAACAAACAAACCTGCTAAATTCAGCCAAGACAGCAATTTCAAAACGATTAAAAAAAGAAAACCGGACAAATGGGAGAAAAGAGAAGCAAAGAAACAAAACAATAACTCAAAATGTCTGAGCCATAAATCGCTGAAAAAAATAAGATTTAAGTCTCCATTATAAATTTGATCGATTCGCCAACTTTCTAAAATTTTTGCCCCGCGGAGTAAAATCAGTTTCTTCTTAAAAATGATTTTTTCGAAACTACTTAACTCTACAGATTTCTGCCCCGATTCTCATGTAATTGTTAGAACCCACTTAGATGTGATTGCTACAAAGAACAGAGAGAGGTGGTAAACGTATCGTGTTAGTTATCGAGCTTCTTAGCAGCTTTAATGTTTGGGCCGAAACGGAGCATTTGCTTTTTTTTATGCCATTTCTACTCAATTGTGATCCTGAACTATGGGGGTTGTTGGTGGCTTAACGAGTAGTGAACTAGCCATGAGATTGATTCAGATTCTATCGCGTGTTCGAGTCCTAGCCTGTCACCAAGGCGGCGCTTGCCAAGGGCCTAAAAACCGGAGATCACCTGTGGCAGACGGGCTATGTGCGCAAACTACTATTGCCTGAACAGTGGGTACGGATAGATGACTATGTGAGCATTGACCATCATAAACACCCTTTAACATCAGAGCGCTATCAATAGCATTTAGAGATTATGATATCTCTAGCATGGGGGTTATGATGCTACTCATCTTATCTTAAATTGAGGTGGGGGTTTCATCACAGGCACAAAAGGTGCTCAAGATGTTAGGGAAAATAGTGAAAATGTTTTAAACCAAGGCAGCAGTAGTTGCCATGATCAACTATGTATTTTAACGCTCAATGTGCCTTATAATGACGCCAACAAATTTGCCAACAAATCACTTGTTAAACATCAAACCCTTCATGCAATCTACGAGTCATAAAGCAGCTTATTTACCAATTATTCATACAAGCAAATCAATAAATGGTTATCCAATTCTACATGTTTTTACCAGATAACCATAAAACCAACCAACATATTCATCAACCCAATAACACAAGAATTAAACAGAACAAAAACAAAACAAAATAAACAACAACAACAACAACAAAAAAAAAAAAAAAGGAAAAAAAACCCCACCTCGCACGTGAAAAAATCTAGCTACAAAAAAAAGCATGTTCCTAAACCAACAAAATACAATCAAGCAACGACCTCGAGCAAATAAACAGTTTTCTACCTAATCAAACATTTTACCCACTGCTCATCCTATCAACCAATTTTGAGAAACAAGCCCTGTACCCAATGCAGAACTGTTAGCCTGACTGAGAGATAATAAACGACATCAAGGTGTCGGAGTGGCGCTGTACAAACTGTAGGCCTTATTATTGCATAATTGTAAGGCCACTTGGAACCACGACATGAGTCATTAAAGTTGTGAAACGGCAACTTTTAAGAATTGAAGTTCTGGTTGGTATTTAGAGCGAGGTCTTCATCGTCAACTTGCTCTTCATCAAACAAGCTGACCGTATTGTACGGCTGACTTATGAATATTTTTTTTTTTTATTTTTGCCCCTAGGATATAATTTTTTAAAAAGTATTTGCAGTGCCCTTTCTTGGTATCTATGCTGTAAAATTCTCTTTATATAGACCCGATAGAAGCATGATGCCCCCATCATTTTTGTAAACGCTAATGTTGTATTCATATGAAGGCATTAGAGTTGCGGGATTAACGCATTTACTGTGAAATCTACAAGGGCTTCCTTCTCCAGTCCACATCTTCCATCGCTTGGTTTGGGGGAGGAAAGATGGATAAAGAGGGGGGAGGTGGGGAAGTTGACTTGGTTGGAGGGTTTTTCGGTCATCGGTGTTAGACTTTCATTGTTTTTCTTTGTTTAGATATTTCTGATATTTTGGTATTATTTGTAGTTTATTCTTATGGTCAGTAGGGAATGCTGCTGCTCTAACCCTTTCTTCGATAACAGCCCTCTATCGATCAAACGATCATTTTCAACGCTCTATAGATCTAACACAGATTAACTATCGTCTTTGCCAGCACATCTTTGGCTACGGCCCTTTTCTTCTTTCCTTTCCCTACTCCATCTATTCTTCTTCCTTCCCTCGCAATGATAATTTTGCTTTTTTTCCCTTTTATTCTATGTTTCTTTGTATTCTTTGCAATCCTTCCCATTTGCGATTTAGTGATTACCTCTTTAAATATTTTCTTTTTCTTCTGCTCGTTCCATCTCATCAGAGTAAATTACTTCATCTTGTTTTTACTCTCTGGCTTTTGATTAAATGTTGTCTGTGTTGGTGATACTCATGGTATATCCATCACCACTGGAGCTGTCAGAGGGAAGCCATGCACCAATGCGTATCTTTTGTCGTTTAGTCGCTCAGTCTGTGCAGTTTGTCTGACTAAAAAATGATCAGAATTTTAAGATGTGTTTTTTTTTTTTTTTTTTTTTTGCAGCAGACTGTCAGCACACAGGGCACCATCTCTCAAATTTAGATTTTATTCCCTTCCGAACAAGGCGATATGAATAATCATTGCGTTAAATTAAGTACGCGCACGCCGACAATCAGCATATTGTTTCATTTATGGTCTACTTAACTTAATGCATTGATTACGCATACCACCTTAGTTTTCGGAAGAAGACGCGGGTGACATAGGTCTCCGTGTAAGTTACAACATAAGTTGCGGAACTTTTCTGAATGAACAATTTAGGAATTTTCTAAGTTCATAAACTGAATGCGGTATATTTAACCCGATTACCGGAATTTTCACAATTTTCAAGATTGTGGAATTCAAGGGAAGCCGCATCCAGAAATGTCCTGGCTGTTCATTTCTCATGTCTCTATCTTACTGGTTGTTCTCTCTCTCTATCTAAGCATCCTTTTTCCCCTCTTTGATGTACGTTAGACGTGCCTGTTTATTTCTCTCTCAAGTTCTTATTGACTCTCCCCTCTCTCTTTCTTATTATCTTTTTCCCCATCTTACATGTACGTTTTGCCTGTTTACTTCTCTCCCAAATTATTTTTACATTTTGCACTCTTTCTCTCTCTCTCTCTCTCTCTCTCTCTCCCTCTCTCTCTCTCTCTCCCTCTCTCTCTCTCACCGATCTCTTCTTTCATCTTTCATCGTCTTTTTTGTTTTCAAATTTGCGCTTTTTGATTCTTGTATAGCCTTCACTGATGTTTTCTTTAGCTATTGTTGTCCAGGTGCCATTGATTCTAAAACCAGTTTTCGACTCTGTATAACGTTATTATTTTCATTCAACTTGCTGAGACCTGTTGAGATTGTGTGTAAATGTTTTCCGATAAAACAGTGTTCGGGCTATGAAGGGGCGACAAAATCAACCGATCTATTGACTCGTCGCTCAAAAGCTGTATAATGAAGTTAACATTCAAGATCACGATTATGTTATCTCTGACAGCCTTGTAGGCATTGTAGCTTTGTGCTAAATATAGAGGATGGAGGCAGTGAGCAACAATCCTTTCGATCTTATTGAGATCTGCAGCACCGGGAGCAAAGACTACAGCGTAACTGACAAAGCCTGTTCCTAGAGGTCAGTCCTTATCACACAATGAGCCTTTTAGAAGAACCCTGTGTTTATGGAATTATCTGAGACTATACTATATGCGGGAGGAGCGGTGGCTTACCTGGTAGGGTAGTTGCTTCTAAGTAAGAGGTCCGAAGTTCGATTCCAAATCCGGCCAAGTCAATTTTTTCATTGGTCTTCTTCATCCATCAAGCACTAAATGGGTAGCTGGATCTCTTAAGATCCGGCAAAAGTAAAGGAGGCAGAGAGAGCAATAACAAACCTACTCAAAATACCGTATGCCAAGAACAATCAGGAACCTACTCCTGGTTACCTGATTTCAACCAAGCATGGGACACACTTTTTAATGCTACATGTTTTCCCTCATTTACACAGATTTTAAAAGGAATTCAACCTCTTGTGTCGATTGTGAGAGAACAGAAACACCCGGATAATTGCTAAATGATAAACTTGGTGTAACCAACCAACCAACCAACCAACCAATCAATGAATTGAAATATTATTAATTCAATTGAACATCAATCAACATAAATCTGGCTCCTTCCATTAATTTTCCTATTCCTAAATCTTTCATTGAATCAGATAGCTTAAGCCTTTGATTGCTTGTTTCATTTAAGATAGCTGCTCTAGGGCAAATTATCTGAAGCTTCCAATTTTCTACCAGAGGCATTGGTTATGTAGTGCTGAGAAATCGCAATCGCCTTGACTTCATTCTGCACCGACCTCTCATCACAGATACACGGCGGTAGACAGTCATCCTATATCTGGCACATCCGCATGGATGTCGTTCACGCGATCTCTAAGAATGGAGTTTCTTCAGAGGTATCGTCGTATCCCACATTCTATCCCTACTCTTTCTCAGTTCGATGAGCTTGATGGCTGTAGTAAATTATGGCACATTTTACATTACTTTCACAGTGACAGACAAAATGTAGATTTTAATTTGATCAAGGTCAAAGGTAAGACATTAATGAATAATACTGTTTTTTTTTTGACGAAGGATAATTTCAACAATGGAATTAGTAAAACAAACAAGGAAATGATATGAACAAAATACAAGCAGAAGGCGGTGAAGTGCAGATTCCGCATTTGGCTTTACCATCACCACCACCATCATCAATACTTCTTGAACTCGTGACAGGGTAACATACGCGAATGATGGACTGCCACTTTTTTCCTTATCTAGCATTACTATTTTTCTTCCACAGTCTTTCTCTTATTTTCATATTGTTTTCCACGATCCTATTTCAACGTGAGTGTGATCTTCTCATGCTTCTCCTATGTTTTGTCGCTGAGCGAATCACGTGATGCCGCTTTTTTGTTGTTTTTTTTTTTGGTAAGAGTTATCGATATTTAAAATTTCCGTTTGATGTCCTCTCTCCTTCGGTCTGTATAAGCCTTTGTTATACTGAAGAGTATTATGGCCAGTGGTCTCTTGACGAGTTTTTTTTTTTTTTCTGAAATCGGGTCTTTTTGAAGCTTTTAAAGTTATTTCGTCACTGTTTGAATTGGACTACAAGTCTTCCTACCTTATCCTAGATTGTCTCTCGGTTTCATAAAGCTTCTTGATATTCTATCCAAGATGCCTTTTGATTTCCTTCTTGTTCAATCCACCAGTTAATTTCCCTTGATAAGGAAATCTTTACAGCACATCCAAATATTCACTGTCTACTGTCATTGCCTCCGTTTTTACTGTCTTCATAGTTGTACTTAAGCATTCTTAGCTGCATGTATAGGCCAACATAATTTGATAAAAGCCCTACAATGTTTGTTTTGCTTTGCATCAAATGTTAGCGTTATTTTAAAGGAAATTACACCTCATCACCTTAAAAAAAAAAAACCACAAAAAACCCAGGAGTTTATGCCATGACAACTTTTACGCAGCTCGACAATATTTTTGAATGAAAAATCCAGAATTCAAGATAATCAGAAACTTTAACAATGTCTCTGATATTTCCATTGTGATCTGAGAGAGCCATCCGTTTTGCAGAATGGGTTGATTGCAAACACCATGTGATAAAATACAACAATCTTATTGTTTGATGAAATCAAAATGAATACACGTTTTGAACCAATTTTGAACCAACCTTCCATATGATTCGGTCAAACCAGTCACGGGGACCTCAAACCCTGGGATCATCTCCTCTATTATTTCTGTGCTTTATTATACTCATACAAATATGAAACGGGATTTGAGCGTTTTGTCCAATTTATTTTAGAACTTAATAAAAAAATATCGGCCTGTGAGAAAAAGATTAATGAACAGATTGGTAATAATAAACATTGCAATCGGAGTAACAACATAAAGTTATTCAATAAATGAAACTACCCCTGAAACATTCTTGGTTTGGTTTGGTTTTTGTGAAAAGCCAGTCCACAATAATGTGGTTTCAGGCTTTTAGGCCCTCCGTCAGGTAGGGCGCCAGTGATGGGGCTCGAACCCGCAGCAGAAGGTCCCTGCAAATCTCAGGTCGGACTCGCTAGCCACTGTGCCACTGAAGCTTCCTATATCTTCTTTAGATACCTTGCCTGGAACAGCCATTGGCGATCATGTGTCTCCACTCAACTGTTCTCAGCATATCTGTTCTCAGATAATTTCATAAAGTTTTTGTTACCCTTACCTGTTGCCCATGACTTAAGGCTTTCAATAAAAGTTATCCTCTGTCTACCTCTTCTGCGTTTGCCTTCAATCTTTTCAGTTATTGCTAGCTATTCCAAACCCTTGTGTCGGCAAACATGACTTTAAAACTTGTAGTTGCCTCTGTCCTATGGTTTTAATTAGTGATCGCTCGAGATTAGCCCCTTCAGTTCCAAATCATTCGACTTTTTTCTGTCCATGATCGTTATCATTCTTCTGTTAAACCACATCTCCACTGCTTCTAGTTTTCTCTCAGTTTCCTTGAATTGTGACCCTTACTTTTATGTCCCCTACATACTTGCTAGTTATACAACAACCAGGCAACTTAACATTTCAAGTTAAATATTACTACACAATTTACGTGTACAAACTTTTCCCAGAAATTAAGCTGTTTTGTAAAATAAGTTGATTGTAGCAACCTGGTATCTTTAGAAAATGTGAGGCAGGTTGCAATCACTCTTTCAGTCTCGTATTTAAACTAATGTCATATGTTTTTCACGGAAGTCCCGATTTGCGTTTGTGAAAGACGAACGGCCTGTTAAAGGATACGATGGATTGAAATCTGGAGATCACAGTTCTGCGGCGGAATGGGTAGGACGATCGACTCATCAAACTGAGATTGTGTCCTTAGCCTGGACTGGATCTGCACCCTTCCGCCGCGGTTAGCGGGAGAAAGATGGACTGGAGGATCGGAGGAGTAAAGCAAAGAAGAAAAGTAAAGATATTCTTCCGGTCTGTTGGTAAAAATCGTTTTGAATCTGTTAGTTGATGGTCATCACCATTTACAATACCATACTACCACCACCACCAATACTCAAGAGAGAACATAAGAACAACTCACCTAATTGACTGTCTTAGGAAGCCATTGTGACGAATTTGTCATCATTTTCGATTGCGATTATAGTTGTATACCGTAGTAATAATTTAATTAGTAGAAGTTACAGTAGTAGTAGCAACAGCAGCATAAGCAGTAGCAGCAGCAGCAGCAGCAGAAGTAGCAGAAGCAGTCTGTCTCAGCCGCAGTCGCGGTCGTAGTCGTAGTAGTAGTCGTAGTAGTAGCAGCAGCAGCAGCATTGGCTGTAGCATTGGCAGTAGCATTGGCAGTAGCGGAAGCAATACAAGAAGTTGCTGAACAGTAGCAACAACAAAAACAGTAACGGTAGTATTAGCAGTAGGTACCGTAATAGATCTTTTAATTACTTATTTTAAGCTTTAATACTTTTAATGCAAAGGTTGCAACATCTCTAATTTTACTAGTAAGGGAGGAGGGGAAACGAAAATGGGTTATTAGTTAGAGAGAGACAAATAGAGAAAAAGAGTCAAAGAGAAAGAGAGAGGGAGAGAGAGAGAGAGAGAGAGAGAGAGAGAGAGAGAGAGAGAGAGAGAGAGAGATAGCCTTGAGGAAAAAAGAACAAATTTTCTCAAATTTTTTTTCTTTAAAGCAAGGACAATCCATTTTCATTTGTGTTTACTCGTAGTTTAAAAAAAAGTTTAAACAATTCTATAAATAATATATAAAAGAAATGTACGCCAAAGACAATTAAAAGTGATGAATGTTCCGGCAAAAATAGATGCAATCGTTGGGCATTTTTTTTTCATTTAGAGATGTAATCTAAATTGCGAAGGTATAAAATCTCATGAATCTTATGGATTGGCTAAATTTATTTCTGCTCTTTGGGTGTTGTTGGCATATTGGACAATGAACCTGCCGTGTGATTTGCAGGGATCCAAGTGTTCGGGTTCGAGCCGCGTCACAAACGCCCTGGCCTGGTGGAGGGCCTGAAAGCCTCAGATCACCTTGATCTTGATGTTTCTGTCATTGACAACTTTTTGTGAATTTATGAATATAATCTATTTACATTTTGTATTCCATATAATATGACCTGATTTGGCTGGTATGTCTGTAAATATGCTTGTTTTCATAGTTGTTGTTGTTATTATTACTATAATTATCATTATTATATTGATCATTATAGGTCATGATACGCCATTTTCCTGAGCCGACTGACAAGGGAACATGATAATGAATAACAATAAAATTAATGAGACTGTACTCTGGTACAGGGCGGGGTGGGGTGAAATGTGTTGGGACAATCTTCTATTTGTTGTATCGGTTTGGTAATTTTGTTTCCGTTGATTTTTTTTCTTTTGAAAATATACCAGTGTCACTCTTTGTTAAGTTATGCAAAATGTCTTAAACTATTCATAACAAAAAAAAAAAAATGATGGAAGGCCTTACCAAGTAAAAAAAAAATTACAAACTATCACAATCTCGAGATCATCCTGAAAGTCACGAACTAACCACAAATCAAACGCAATCAAATCTTAGCCAGTCCCTCTAAACCTTGCAATGCTATTCAACTTGATATCTGTCATCGTTGGTCCTGAAGAGGGCCAAAAAACCTGAAATTAACACAGTTGTACAATGGCTTTAAGACATTAACAAATTAATGACATGCGATCGGATGAAATCGGACCCCCGCAAGAGAAGAAAAAATTTATGGAAGTCATCAATATTATCTTAAAGAATTTTATTATTATCAGTTTCGAAATTTGAATGTAGACCAAAGTTAGTGTAATGCAGAAAAGTCCAGAAAAAGATCTATCAAAGCTTATGCGGTCACACATTTCTCTATTTGGTCTCAGGTTTATGCGGGTTTTAGATTCGTTTTAGACTGAAGCTTGATATCCTAGGACTGATTTTACATATCTTATAATTCATTAGCTATCATTCTTACATTTTGGATTTGACTGGAGCAGTTTTTCTCTTAATTTCTGAAGACTTCCTGATAATTATAGATGCGGATGCTCAAGTTGGGATTAACCGAAATTATCTTGAAAGTGGCGGAGGTTTCTCATCACGGGTTTGATCTTTGAACTAGATGTCAATTTTAATATGAATTACTCTAAATCACTACCAGTCTGTCTCACGGGGACAGGGCACACCTGGTGGTTCAGTGATGAGCAATGTGCATTGATAATTGACGTTGCTGGTTCAATACTCGCACTCAGACAGGCATCTATATCTCCCTCAATTTAAAATAAGCAAAAAGACTCTTTCAAAAGCCCAAAGAAAGTAAACAATTCCATACTCCTAGAAACAAACAAGTTGAAGGATTTTGACGATGCAAAGATGTTTGAAGGAAATGGTATAATATAGTAAAAGATACATACAACCGCCAACTAAAAAAAATATTTTCAATTTCGCCTTTAAGTTTTATTTTTACAAAAAGACAATAACAAATACAGAACCAAGGTTTCGAGCTAGACTAAAAAATAAAAAAAAATGGAAATAGCGTTTAAAAAGCATTACAGAAAGTAAAAAAAAATCCGCTGACTCGGAAGCATTTAATAAGGTATGCAAAAAAAAAAAAATTATGTACATTTATAACTATATCTATATATATATATATATATATATATATATATACACACAAACACATACATGATACGTATAACTATACGTATTGTATTAACCATATTATTAATTAAGAAAGGAGGCGTTTGCACATAAATATACATAAATCTACATATGTACATATATGCATGCATTATCTAAATAACGATAACATTTTAAAAAAGTAGTCGCTCTATAAGGCAGGGGACTCATTCCAAGAAAGTCTGTCGTTATTATCTATAAGACCAAATGCCTAAAATTCGATTAAAAAATGTCGTTCAAATTAAATTATTTGCACGAGTAAGGATCCATATGATCATAAATATACTTGAATCTATACACACCTATGCATGTAAGTATAGAATATATATATACGTAAACAAACAATAATATAATTTGTATTAACCCCTCCCCCCTCCTTAAAAAAAACAAAAAACAACCCCACATAGAGTAAATATAACATATGTGAACATAATTATGATAGCAACGCTAGTACGGTATAGTCAGTCAGAAGGTAATTGTTTAAAATTAAGAATAGAGGCTTCATTTCTGTAAGTAGAATACAAATACAAACCAATAACTCTCTCTCTCTCTCTCTCTCTTCTCTCTTTCTTTCTCTTTTCTCTTTCTTTCTCTTTTCTCTTTCTTTCTCTTTTCTCTTTCTTTCTCCCTGTCTCTGTCTCTTCTGTCTTTCTTTCTCTCTTCCTGACTGTCTGTCTCTTTCTCTCTTTTTCTTAATCTCTCCCTACACATGCAGAAAAAAACACATTCACACATGTCTTCATAATTATGTGTATTTACTACCTGTACATAAATATACATAACATAGACACACATATATATAGCTCTCTCTCTCTCTCTCTATATATATATATATATATAATATATAGATATATATATATGAAAAACATCGACACACACACACACATATATATGTATATATATATATATATGTATATATATATATATATATATATATATATATATATATATATATATAATATATATATATACACACATA
>BLXT01003014.1:426829-438787 GCA_019648995.1 Plakobranchus ocellatus
CTTACCCTGAGCATTTTGTATGTCAGCACATGTAGTAATAGGAAAGTCATTGGTATTTGAAGAAGACGAGTCATTTCCGCCGCTGCAGCTGTAGCTTCCTTCCTCTGTACCATATGCTCTGAGAAGTTCGGCGATGTCGTGGTGTCCCTTCATTTTTGCAAGAGAAAGAGCCGTCTCACCAGCATTTCCCCTTATGTTGACATCAGCCTCGTGATTGAGAAGAACCCGGACAAGACTCATGTGGCCACAGGAAGATGCCTCCATAAGGCCGGTATATCCTTTTAGGTCTTGTGTGTTCACGTCAGCGTTGTTGTTAAGCAGCATTTGGGCAATGTCTCCATAATCTTCCTTAAATGTAGTATTTTGAGCTGTTTGCCCTTCATCAATCTCGGCATGCAAAAGAACGTTTTTCGGCAACACATCATTCACAATTATGTTAGATCCCTTGAGACAGACGGACATAAGAGCTGTTTGACCATTCTTGTCCGTGATATTCACGTCTGCATCGTGTTCAAATAGAATCTTGATCACATTTTTATGCCCTTTAGAGCAAGCATACATAAGCGCCGTTTGCCCATTCTCATCCTTGACATCTATGTGAGCGCCATATCGCAACAAATTAGTTACAATGCTACCATATCCTTTGAGAGAGGCAAACATAAGAGCTGTGACGCCGTCCTTGTTTGTGCTACCAATATTAGCACTATTCTGTAACAGAATCTTGACTATATCTTCTTTGCCTTCATGGCATGCGGCCATAAGCGCTGTTTGACCATACTCATCGCTCATCTCTATATCAGCAAAGTGCCGCATCAAGTCAATTACGATGCTATCATAACCTTTGAAACAAGCGATCATAAGAGCTGTGACACCATTTTGTCCAGCGATATTAACAGCAACGTTATGCATTAAAAGAAGCTTGACTATATTTTTATAGCCTCTAGAACAAGCAAGCAGAAGAGCTGTTTCTCTGTCTATATCTTGAGTGTTTATCTGTACATTTTGCTGCAGCAAATTATTAACAATCATAGAACGTCCCTTGAATTTGAAAAGAGCTGTTATAGAGTTTTTGTCAGCAGTTTTATAAACGTCAACCTGATGCTCTAACAGGACCTTGACTACATTTCTACGGTCTTCAGAGCACGCGATCATAAGTGCCGTTAGCCCATCCGCATTCTTCATGTCTATCTGTGCGTGATGCTTTAATAAGTCAAAGACAATGATATCATAACCCTTGGAACAGGCAAGCATAAGAGGTGTGTCGCCGTTCTTGTCTGTGGTGTCTACGTCAGGGCTATGCTCTAAGAGAATCTTTACTATATTTTCACGGCCATTAGAGCAAGAGTGATGAAGTGCCGTCCGTTTCTCCTTGTCCTCAATATTAAAATTAGCATGGTGCTGCAATAAACAGTTCACAATTCTGTCATATCCCTTGCTACAGGCGACCATAAGAGGTGTGACACCGGACCAATCAGAGGTGTTAATATCTGCTTCATTTTTTAGCAGAGATTCCACGACAGTTTCACAGCCACTAGAGCAAGCATGATGAAGTGCCGTCCGTGCATCCTCATCCTTAATATCTACATTAGCGTTGTACAGCAATAAATAGTTCACAATGCTGCCATATTGCTCGATACAGGCAACCATAAGAGCTGTGACACCGGACCTATCAGCGGAATTTATATCAGCGTTGTACTTTAGCAAAGTCTTTACGACAGTTTCACAGCCACTATAGCAAGCGTGATGAAGCGCCGTCCATGCATTTTCATCTTTTATATTTACATTAGCGTTGTGCTGCAGTAAACAGTTCACAATGCTGTTATATTTCTCTATACAGGCGACCATAAGAGCTGTGACACCGTATCTATCAGCAATATCAACATCAGCATGATTCTCTGTCAGAGTCTCCACGACAGTTTTACAGCCGTTAGAGCAAGCGTGATAAAGAGCTGTCCGTGCATCCATATCCTTAATGTCAACACGAATGAGGTACTGCAATAAACTGTTCACAATGCTGTCATATCCCCTGCTAGAGGCGGCCATAAGAGCTGTGTATCCGAATCTGTCAGCGATGTCAATGTCAGCATGATACGTTAGCAGAATCTCCACGACAATTTCTCTGCCATAAGAGCAAGCGTGATGAAGTGCTGTTCGTGCATCCTTATCCTTAATATCTACATTACCGTGATGTTGCAATAAACAGTTTACAATGCTGTCATATCCCTCGATACAGGCGACCATAAGAGCTGTGTATCCGGACCTGTTAGCCGTATCAACATCAGCTTTATACTTAAGTAGAGTCTTCACCACAGTTTCACAGCCACTAAAGCAAGCGTGATGAAGAGCCGTCCGTTTATCGTTATCCTTAATGTCAACATGAGCGTGGTACTGCAATAAACAGCGCACAATGCTGCCATATCCCTTTCTACAGGCGATCATAAGTGCTGTGACACCGGAACTGTTAGCCGTATTCACATCAGCATCATTCTTTAACAGAGTCTCCACAACATTTTCATGACCACGAGAGCAAGCGTGGTGAAGCGCCGTCTGTGCACACTTATCCTTAATGTCAACATGAGCGTGGTACTGCAATAAACAATTCACAATGCTGTCATATCCCCTGCTAGAGGCGGCAATAAGAGCTGTGACACCGGATTTGTCAGCAATGTCAACATCAGCATGATACTTTTGCTGAGTTTTCACCACAGCTTCATCACCTCTAGCGCAAGCATATTTAAGCGCAATTTGACTAAATGCATCCTGCATATTTATTGCTGCTTTTCTTTGCAATAAAATTTCCATAATGTTTTTGTGGCCACTAGCACAAGCAATATGAAGACCAGTACGGCCAAAAGAATTTGGGGTATTTATATCGAATCTTGTCCGCCGTATAAAATTCTTAATCGCAATCTCATTACCACGGTAGCATGCCCGGTGAAACTTCTTTACTTCAGATAATGATGTCGCCATTGTTCTTGGCTCTTCCTCCACATGAATTGCGTGCATAACGAGCAGCTGCGAACCTGCAATAGAACATAAAATTTGAAGAATAATCTTTTTTTGTTTTTTTAATGCCATAACCTTTTTTGAATTGTGTCGAGTTTTCCTTATTGTTCTTTGAGCAATGTACGAAAGACAACAAAAAAAAAAAAAATAAACAAATGATATGGAGATAAAAAGATACAGAAAGAGGGAGAGAGAGAAAAGAGAGCGAAGAGAGAGGGCGAGAGAGGTAGTGAGAAAGGGAGAAAGAAAAGAGAGAGAGAGAGAGAGAGAAAGAGAGAGAGAGAGAGAGAGAGAGAGAGAGGAAGAGAGAGATAGAAAAGACAGCATGCAGATAGAGAGATAGAAAAGAGAGAAAAAAAAAAGAGACAGAGTAGGTTGCTAAAGGGAGAGGGAGATGATGATTGAAAAAGTAGTAGGAGATTAAAGAAGAGGGAATGTATGGAAAGGGAGGAAGAGGAAGAAGGAGAGAGGAAGGATGGAAGGAAGGGGGTAGAAAGAGGGGAGAGAGCGTAAGCAGATGCGAGAGTTAGAGCAAGATGGAGAGGGAGACATAAAAAAAAAAAAGATTGGAGATGCAGCATGCGAAGCTTCTATAATATCAAAACTAGAAAAGGTTAAGTGAAGATGCACAAATTCCTTGCAGCGTTTGGTCCTGGCAGTTTTCATGCAAATCTTCAATGCTAGTCTGTTTGTTTGTAATGTATTTTACTTTGTGTATGTATGTATGTATGTATGTATGTATGTATGTATGTATGTATGTATGTATGTATGTATGTATGTATGTATGTATGTGTGTGCATGTATGTGTAAAGTGGCCTAAGACTCGGACTCAATTTGAGTTATGGCCGTGTCAGTACTTACTGTAACCAAATTGAGGTCCAGAGCTGAAAAAACTAGGACCTCAATTGAGTCATATTTCGTTTCGCTTATGTGTAAGTTTACACACTGCATTTTGATTGCTCCGAGTTCGCCAGTTCACCAGTTACACAGATCCGCCGCTTTGTAACTGAGATTACCTGGCGCCGGCCATATGGCCCAATATGTGCCCCTTACCTGTAGTACCGGGCCTCCCCTATCTCAGGTGCGCTCGGGCTAGGGCTCGGCCTTGTAAATCAGATTAGCAAGGAAATTAAGCAAGATGATATAAGTTAACGAAAGCTTCAATTAAAAAAAAAGAAAACGTGAAAAAAGATATTTTATTTCTTGAACTGAATTAATCTTTATTCAGGACAGTTCAATTTCATTCGCAAACCGCACATATACATGAAATTGTGATTTGAAAAGTGAAATGAGGCCAAAGCCTGCTTTGTCTACAGCCAAGTGCTCAAGGAGAGGTAACTTAAACGGTTGCCTTTTTACATTGTTTACGTGCTTCATGAGAAAATTTAATCTATATCTAGAACTCTGGATTGGATTTAAAACCCACAAGTCCTGCAGTCAACATCAAGATCTAACAATGAGTGAAGGTGAGGTAATAAAAAAGCGGCTTGTAAAGAACCAGAATTCATTCAATTAATAGTCAAATGATAGATAATAAAACTCTGCTAAAACAATCAGCATATTTTATGGTAACAATGATAAAGCGGTTTGATTTAGATCATAGCTGGATAATTATTTAACTTGTCTCCGTAAAAACAAAGGGACGTTTGGAGACAAAGTAAGATGGAAGAAACCCGTCTCGATCTCGGCGTTTGCAATTAAAACAAGATTTTAATTTCTGCTCTGCAAATTCACAATTGGTTTTGAAGCTATATTAATGATAATCTTTAATAATGATTCTAAGTTAACTAAATCTAAAAAAAAGTGGGTAGCATTTTCAGTATTCCGATGTTAACGTGGCATTTGCGCGATTGCAACTTTACTAATCTCAATAAAAACTTTTCGCAACTTTTATTTATGTACGAAAATATCACAAATTTACCTGCCTTCCACTAAAGTACAGCAGTTCTGAAATTGGGTTTAAATCAATTTTATATAATAATGGACTGTAAAACTGAGGATAGAACAAGACAAGTTTATTGTATTCAATGTAAAATTACAGGACGAAATGCAGGTGCAGTTATTTTTTTATTCATCATTACATTCAATTGAACAACTTTGCAGGTCCCCCTATCATGAAGGATGAGGTGCAAGCAGCAATAAGAAAAATGAAAACAGGAAAAGCAACAGGATCAGATGGAATATCAGTAGAATTAATAGAAGCACTTGGAGACTATGGGGTTGATAAAGTCACTATATTATTAAACGAAATCTACGATACAGGTCAGATACCAACAGATATGTCTAGATCAATATGCATAGCACTACCAAAGAAACCAGGAGCGACAGAATGCGAGCTTCACCGCACTATCAGCCTTATGAGCCATGTCACTAAATTACTTTTAAGAATTATCATGATGCGAGTCAGAAACAAAATCAAACCAGAAATACCAGAAGAACAATGCGGATTTGTAGAGGGAAAAGGTACAACAAATGCTATCTACATTCTGCGAACTTTGATTGAAAGAGCTCTAGAAGTACAAAAAGACGTATACTTATGTTTCATTGACTATACCAAGGCATTTGACAGAGTTCGCCATGACGAGATCATCAAACAACTAACACAGCTGAAGATAGATGGAAAAGACTTCAGAATAATAAAAAACATGTATTGGGATCAGAAAGCAGCAATGCGAGTAGAGGGAGAAGTAAGCAAGTTTCAAAATATCAAGCGAGGTGTCAGACAAGGTTGTGTACTCTCTCCAGACCTTTTCTCTCTCTATAGTGAAATAATCATGCGCAATCTTGAGGGACATCCTGGAATTAAAATAGGAGGGAGCAACATCAATAATCTGAGATATGCTGATGACACTGTTCTAATAGCAGAAAACGAAAAAGATTTACAACAGCTACTTGACATAGTTAAAGAAGAAAGCGAAAAGAAAGGGCTGGAATTGAACAGAAAGAAGACGGAAGTAATGGTTGTCAGTCGAAAACAAGAATTGCCAATAATCAACATCTATATTAAAGGAACAAGGCTGAAACAAAAGGACCAATTCAAATACCTAGGATCCTTGATCTCAAGCGACGGAAGAAACAACAGCGAAGTTGCATCAAGAATAGCTCAAGCAAAGACAAATTTCCAGAAAATGAAAACAGTTCTGACAAATAAAAACATATCCATCCGGACAAGAAGAAGAGCCCTTGAGTGCTATATAGAGCCCATCTTGATGTATGGATGTGAGGCCTGGACAATATCAAAACAGACTCAGAAGAAGCTGGAAGCAACGGAAATGTGGTTCCTTAGAAGAATGCTGCGAATCTCATGGACAGCAAAGAAGACAAATGACACAGTTTTAGAGGAAGCTCATACAACAAGACTACTCATAAGCAAAATCCGTAAACGTCAAGCAACCTTTTTCGGCCATGTTATGCGAAGAGAAAAGTTGGAGAATCTTGTAACAACAGGAATATTGGAAGGAAAACGCAGTAGGGGAAAACAACGAGAAAAGCTCATTGAAGGCCTGACAGACTGGCTGAAGGCAGGGAAATCGTTGGAAGCAATAGAAGCGACAAAGGACAGGAAAAAGTGGAGGACCATGATCGCCAACGCTGTAAAGCAAGGCACCTGATGATGATGACATTCAATTGCTTAAAGGTAATATTTTGCATTTTGCGACTTAGATTCAGGACCTCAAGAAGAGGTCCTTTTTTTTTTTATTAATAGATTTTAAAGCGCATTTTCACACCTTTTTTTTTTTTTTTTGGAACTCAAAGAAATATCTTAAGAATTAATTATTCTTTACCACAAAAATTTGATCGACTTTTAGGTATCTATATTCGTATAAATTGAGACAAAAATGCATTCTCAGTGCCTTTTTTAGATGATTGGTTTTCTTTTAAGTTGAACATTGCACTTGGCCTCTATTCTGCAACGGGTCAAATGCACACACGCACATAGCCAATCTTATCATGAGGAGTTTTTGTCTCAGATCCCTTCGTTATTTTAAAAATTTCGGCACATTTTCATTGGTTACGGCTACACAACACAAATGGCTGTGTCAACTTCAACACTTTTACGTAGAGCTATGGACAATAAAATTTATGCCATCGCCCTTCATCTCAATAACTGATATTTTTACCCCAAGCGTCATTCTTCTATGCCAGGCAAACAAGAGACTCTCTGCTAATAATAAAATATAAGGCTGCACCAGGGCATAATTTAATATTCTCACCCTCCTTTCATTACCATACGCTTGTCCACAAGCCCATTGCCAGATGGGAGGTATGAACAGACACACACACACACACACATACACTCCCAAAGGTATCGCTTATTACTAGACACCCTACTCTAAGTTAGCAGTATGCGGTATACATAACAACATTATTCTATTAACAAAAAGGTACCAAACCATGTTTGCCTAGCAAGCAAACCAGGACAAACACACATACACACACACACACAACCTCAATATTTTCGAAAATGTTGACCTTACCAATGCCTCTGAGAATCGAAATGAAAAAGAAATTACTATTGGCTTTTCTAAAAACTGGACCATCAAGACTAAGTGCGACATCATGACCAAACTAGCCAATCTTTAGACGATCTTGTCACTGTGAAAAAATAACAATGGTTGCACACAATGGTTGCACACATACACCCACACATCCACCCTATCTTCGAACTTTTCTCTTTCTGAAAGTGAACTGTCAATGCATCCAATGACCATTTAAATCGTGCCAAAAAGCCTACCGTCATTGCATAATTTGCTGTTTCCTACTAACCAAAGAGAGTAGACAGTTGGAGAGCATTTAATAAGTCACTGGAATTCACAAATAGATGTGATTAATAACTCCCTGGGAACAGAGCGGAGATATGACATAATATATAGACATTATAAAGTCACAGGACATACACCTCCATGATTGCCTTTCAACTTATATTGAGGAACTGCCTGAGAAAAAAATTCACGCTTGATATATGTCTTCAAAGCAAGTCTTCTATTAGTATTATTTAATACTAGTCATAGAAATGTAATTCATTTCCAAGCATTCCCTAAACGCAATAAAACTGTGTATTTTTAACTTCAGTTGTTTTGTAGGCAGTGAGAAAAAAATTTTTCAAACATATTTTACACATATTGAACAATTAGACGCTTCTACATCATCAATTTATCCGTAAAATCTGTGTGCTTTTTACAGTCGACAACAATCCGACAACAGTCCGTTTAGAGTGAACACTCTGAGTACAAAATAGTAGTTTTAGTACCTCCGGTGTATTGTGATATTGTCTTTTTAACAGATACAATTCTGTAGTTAGCAAGTTGTTGCTTTTTGTTTTTAAATCATTGTGACTGCGTGAAGGGTGAAAAGGATATTTTATTATGAACTTTTCTGAGGAAAAAAAATTCAATTTTACTGCTGTGGCTACTAACAAGCAAGCAATATTTTTGTTTGTTCGTTAGCAGTAGAAAGCACTAGCTGTCTTGATAAAAACTTGTGATTAGAAAATTATGTTCTGTCCAATGATAAAAATCCAACCGATTAACTAAAGCAAGCTAAGCAAAAAAATTAGATATCGCATTATTTCATTATAAGCAGTGAAAAAAGTGAATGGTGTTTTGAGCTCAAGGCTTCTAAATTTGTTTTTACAGATCTGGCAAAATGGACAAGACGAATATTGGCAGCCTTCTCCTTCTGATTTTTCTGATTCTCATGATACTGACAGGGAAGACAAAATAAATTTGAAAGGTCACCTGGGTGATCAAACAAATAAACAAGATGTTGTTTGTCCATAAGTGCAGTTTCTTTCTTTTGATGAAGATGAAAAGGATTTTATTGAAAAAGTTGATTGAGGTGTGAAAAAAGCTGAAGTATTTTCAATTGGTATAAAACAACAAAGCAGGTTTTTCTTTTAAATGATCAGTGACAACGATTAAAGTATATTGTAAAAAGCAGCCTAGAGATGTTACAATGAAAGTAGAGAGTATCAATTACAACCTGACATGAACTAGGTCATATGATCTGGTGGTGTAGTATTACGTCACTGCAATTTATATTGAAAATATTTTAACCCAAGTTTAAGTATCTTTATGTTATGCAAAAAGCAATTTTCAAAAACATAGCCATGCTTTATTTTTAGAAAAACAAAACACAGAGAGAGAGAGAGAGAGAGAGAGAGAGAGAGAGAGAGAGAGAGAGATATTCCATATCCCCACGCACACATATACAGACACCACACACACTTTCCCAATAATGCATAGAAGATGATTGCATAGCTGCCAACCAGTACAATACAATCGTACTTAATACGATAATGACATCATCAGTACGGCGATTAGATTTCGCCTTAAAGAGTAGTATAAAGCAAGATTTTGGATTTTGTTCCGCTAGAAAATTGACCCGATTTTTTATCCAATAAGCCGGTTTGGTAATGTACTCGCGTACTCAGATATATAAAGAGATCTAATAATACTTTGATACCACCCAGGTCTTTTTTTAAAGTGTTATTCAATTGTTACAACGGGCCAGGTACGATAACGTTCGAAGCTGGATCGCTGGCGATTTTGTTTTGGTTACTCGCACACTCCTAGCTTAAGTTCGAATCGAATTTCTGTTTCCTGTTTCTCTTTCTTTGAGCTGTGAATATTGGTTTTCTTAAATGGTGGATCCTAAACTGCGCATCTTTGTAAACTTTTTTCGCGTGGTGTTCTAACCATGGGTTAGTGTTTGTAGACTTACGAATAGGCCTTTTCAGTGAAATTTGAAATAAATAAGTTGAAAAGGCCAAAGAAAAATATATACAAAGTTTTTGTGCTAAATATTCTGAGGAATTTCTATGCATCACTATTTCAGAGGCATCAAATTAAACTGCTTTTTGCAAGCCATGCCGTTAGGATATTTTGATTGCTCATGGCGGACGACCTTACATTGTTCTTCATATCAAGACAGACATTCACAAAAATAATGTGTTAGTAGTGGAAAAGACAAAAGATGATAATCGTCAGCCATCTATCTCAATGATTGGATGCAAATCATCAGCAGAAAAATGATAGTGTTATTTGTGCGGAATGTCCATTCACAACTTTCTACTTGCAGCACAATATTTCATTGCCAGCCGCAGATCACTTGGGCTTGTTGTGAAGTGCAGCTTTCCAAACTCAGAGAAAATTAAGAAGTTCAAATCTGCCAAGACGAAGACATCAAGTATAGCCAAAGTTACGGCAGAAGAAAACCAACTCATTGATCCGTAAATTGAGAAAGCTTCTATTTTTTTAACAAAAGCGACGGCAGTCATAGAGTAGATGTTAAATCCAACCCAGTTATAATAAGATTCCCAGATGATAAAATCATTGATTTGGCACCATTCAGTTAGCCTACTTTCACGCTCATTTACAGTCCCTGTGTCATTGGGCCCGACAACATTTTCTACCCTTTCATCCCCAATTTTTTGCATTGAAATCTCCCATTATCATTATTATGTCCTGGGATTTTAAATAACCTTTTGTTTTTTCTATTTCTTCATAAAACACTTTCTTCTTCTACATCTTCATCGTCAGATGCTGGTACATACACTTGAATGATACCTAAATTTAATGATTTGGCTCCGAATTTAGTTACAACTACTCTGTCTGAAAATTGGACACCATCTCCCAAGACTTTTTGCTGCTGTTACATCAAATAAGATACCAACGCCTCTTTCATGTATATGACTCCTTGATTAAATTATAGTTTTGCTACATAGTTTCATGGAGTCTGCCCCTTTCTATCTTACCTGAGCAAGCTCTAGGATGTTAAGTTTTATTCTATAACTTGAATATCATTCTCTAACTTTCCTTTTTGATGTATTATACGCACATTCCATGTTGGTATTCTTCATGTTTGATTAATATCAATTTTGTGAGCAGACGCTGGATTACCACTCATAATGGACAAATTCATGATGAAATAAATAAATTTTATGCATTTATAATTATTTTTAAGTTTCAGCAAGACTTATTTTGGGTCTAAATGCAACGCCAAAATACACTGGGAAGACAGTTGGATCTATGGCAGGAACTGGCATTGATTACATCCAAGCCGCATTTCCGCGTTCATTGCAGTCACGTCACAATCCAAGGTCGTGACCCAGTATATATTCCAGGAAACTTGTGAGTTTTTCCCCTCGAGTGAAATTTGCTTATTCTATAGCACATGTTACCTTAAATACTTTCGACCCAAGTTTACAGAGAAGCTATAAAACTCGACAGTGAACCTAGCAGAGGAAATGGTTCGGATCGCAGCAACAAGCCGACTTCTGAGTTTTTTTTCATTGAGGGAAACAAGATAATTAAGTCGAACCATTAGTGTTGCAAACTTACTCACTTGAATTGAATATCAAGTCACAATTTATAGTATGTGAGGAGATGTTTGGAAAATTGTATCTAACCTAAAATTGTTATGTTTAGTTAAATAAACTGTATGCCAACTGATAATGAAAATGTGAAAGGATTGGTTTTCGCACTTTATTATTACATCTAAGTGATAGCTACAGATAACCAACGATATACTTGAACTATTATTATTTAGTAAAGAATAGCAGACAGATACATTTGCATGAATGATGATTATGTTATACAAACCTTAAGCACAGTTTCTTACTAGCGAACGTGCGGAACCTTCATCCAACTTGCAGACTATAAAGTGCTGCGCAATAAACACAGAGAGCTAGTTGTCCTGACTGCTTGGATTTTAGATTCTCCACTTCACTTTAAACATTCTTAAGAGTAACAATTCACAGCACTGAGTTCGGAGAACACTGCTACTTTGCTACGCTAACGCTTTGCTTAGCTTATCTGAAAATATGGCCGTTGAAACGAGGAATTAAATTGTTTGTGGTCGGAATCGACTTTGACATACGTCATATCACGAGAAACTCAATTAGCAATTTTAACCAATCAGACAAGAGCTAGTTTTGGGGTTGATAAAACT
>BLXT01003014.1:537092-547820 GCA_019648995.1 Plakobranchus ocellatus
CTCTCTCTATCTATCTATCTCTCTCTGTTTGTATTTCTCTATCTAGGTCGTCTTCTCTCTGTGATTTCTCTTTCCTCATATCTTTCTGTTTCATTCCCTTGTTTGATATTTCATTTACCAACGAATTATTCATTACACCGTCTATTTTTAAGCAATAGTTTTAATCACATACATAAACATTGCATGTTGCTTCGTTCATAAATATCCGTAAGGATCAACGTATGTGATGTTCTCATAATGTTTGAATCATCATGAAGAAAAGATTTAAATAAGGAAAGAAAATTAAAGTGGAGAAATGCATGAAAGCTTGCCCGGCTTAACAAAACAATTACATTCTCTTTTGTATTTTCCGTCGACCATATTCAACAATTGACGTCTTACAGAACGATGCACTACTGAAGTGGAGAGAGGCACTTCTTTATTAAAGCGTGCATTTATCATAACAGTCATACAAGTATTAACATTAAGTAATCTTTACATTAAGGCTTATAAGACATTTAAAAAAAAAAACGTTAAGAAAATATCGCTGAAGAATTAAATGCGAATCTGAAAAGGAAAAAATTAAGTGAAAAAACTGCCTCTCATTTTTTTTTAAAAAATAACGTGCAATGATTTTTAATTTGAAATTTGAAAATAGCATAATAAAAATAAAAATTAACTGCATTAGAATAAATAAGTAAGACTTGGACTGATTTGTGTTGATATTCTTTTTTTGATTATACGCAAAGATGGCAACCTCTAAAGTATTGATACAGTTCCTTGTGCTCACTCTGATTCTGTCGGGATCTTTGGAATACAACTTGAGAATGTATATGGATCTGCGAAGGCCCCCTTTTCTTTTAAGGGTTTTATTCAGTGAAGAAACCGCTGAAGAGTAAGTTTAAATCCATCTCTTTTCTCACTGTAATATTTAATGCTCTGTTAGTTCATTAAGTCGAATTCCCAGCTTAAAGAGCACTTGGTGGTGCAAAGGCTTAGATTTGATTCGATGTCAAAGCCCGTTTACTGTTCTGATTATCTTATGGATACCACATGTTTATTGTTAGCCTCTATACTCCAGGCTCTGATGATGGATCTCGTACTTTGGTGGATGTCGGTACACTGTATAGTGGAATTCCACTTAAACTAGACTCTCTTAATGAATGTTCTTGCTCAAAGTCGACCGATTTCAGCAGTCCCCTTTTGTCTTTGTTTTCATTCTTGTAAAAGTTAGTCAACTTTGCTTACAAGTAAACCACTGTTATCGGTCGTGGGTGTTGACAAAATACAGACTGTTCGTATTAAGCACGAGCAATGCTATGATAACATTTGTTCTTTTTGACACACGGACAAAAGAAATGAGGAGGAAGAGCCCCTAATTGTTATGCATAATCATCCCACAATCTAGAAAGGACGCGGTCTCGTAAAAAGAGATCGTGGGCCTATAAGAAGTGTCACAATAAAATGATAACGAAGATTGAAAGATCTTCACACACAGCTGATGATTTATGAGAAGCGTCACCGATATTAAGGAAAAGAGATTTACTCAGCAATCTTTGCTTCATGCACCTCTAAAAATGGCTAAAGAACCGTTAAGCGACTTTTCTTTAGATAAATAATGCATTACTTTTTATGTTATATCATTGGTGCAAGATGCACATATTAGATATTCATCCAAATTATTTTCATCACGTGCCTTTGCTTTTACTGATTATAAGGCTTTACATTTAAAGTTTTTTAAACAGAACAAAGTAAAATAATAAATTACTAGGCCTGCTCTTCATTTAAAATTATACATTGTCTTTCATCTTTATTGTATCAGA
This sequence comes from Plakobranchus ocellatus, assembly GCA_019648995.1. Taxonomy (NCBI): domain Eukaryota; kingdom Metazoa; phylum Mollusca; class Gastropoda; family Plakobranchidae; genus Plakobranchus; species Plakobranchus ocellatus. Next base: position 538,895 of record BLXT01003014.1, read on the forward strand.
TTATACAGATGCCTTTGCTCAGATATGAATGTGGCATGTAATCTTACCATAAAGAGACGGTTGGTAACTCGGATAACAATTAAAGAAAAAACAACGAATGACTTGGCCAACCACAACCCAGCATATGTTTGCCAAGTGCCCGAAACACGATCCAGATATATCAATAATTTCAGCTTTGTCAGACAGAGAAAAGGTGAGGAATATAAAAACGGATGTGACAATGGCATAACATGTCAGATGTACCACATCAACTTTGCCAATTTAAAAGCTTGTAATTTCCCGTGCATAAATTTACAGTTTAATGATGCTGATCATGTATATATAAGTGGTAGACTAGACAATCAGACATCACCAGAGGAAGGAAAATGTGAACCATTTACAACATCAAAACCTGTAGCTGTTCGAACCCAACGATTAACAACATCAGAATCTACAACCGTTGAAAACACCAAAACGATTGAAATAACCACTAGCTCTCTACCATCCCTGGCTATATCTAGTGAGAATCAAGAGGGCAAGAACGATAACCAGTTGACTTTCATCAGTACTGGAGTTGCAGTTCCTGCCATCATCATCGTTGCTCTTGTCATCGTATCTTTTATCTGGTGGAAAAGAAAACACATGAGAAGCAACGCATCATCTATGAGTAACGCCAAAAAAGAGAGCAAGAGCTGTAAGAGGCCTTTTAGTGAAAACTCTGGCCACAGAGACATGGCTAATAACGTCACTGAGGATAGACATTTTGCAGACCAGTATGAGGATATGTCACCAAGAACGGACATGAGGCAAGACACGAGTCACTACCCTGATACAGAATACCTAAACTCTGGTGAATTGCGTGAGTATGAGGAAATTTCACCTCGAACGGGCATGAGACAGGATACGAGTCACTACCCAGATACAGAGTACCTAAACTCCGGTGAATTGCGTGAATATGAGGACATTTCACCAAGAACGGACATGAGACAGGATACGAGTCAATACCCAGATACAGAGTACCTAAACTCCGGTGAATTGCGTGAATATGAGGACATTTCACCAAGAACGGACATGAGGCAGGACACAGGAAAATACCCCCAAACAGAGTACTTGAACTTAAAAGCATTTCGCAATTATGAGGAAACGACATGTAGAATGGAGATGATGAAAGATACAAGCCAATAGCCCAAAACTGAAAAGCACTGCACGAGTATGACACAATATCTGGCGAAATAGACACGAGATGGAATACCCCAGAAAAGAATAGGTGAAGATTGGCACTAGAAACATTACGTCAAATAAAAGTACTTACGTGTGATCAAAATTTACATTTTTAGAGAAGGCAAGGTGAAATTCTTACATCTTCAATTTATATTTTTTTTTCTTCAGGTACCTTGTCTGGAACAGACATTGGCGGTCGTGTGACTCCACTGAAAACTATTCTCAGTTGACCTCATAAAGTTGCTGTTGCTGTCCTTGCTTATTTGTCCATGACTTAAGAGCTTCAATAAAAGTTATTCTCTGTCTACCTCTACTGCGTTTCCCTTCAATCTTTCCAGTGTTCTAAACTCTTGTGTCGGTAAATATGGCCTAAAAACTAAAGTTGCGTATGTCTTATGGTTTTTATTAGGGGTCGCTCAAGATTAGTCTCTTTCAGTACCAATTCATTGGACTTTTTTGTCGGTTCAGGATATTCTCATCATTCTTTGATAAACCACATCTCTTCTGTTTCTAGTTTTTTTTCTCTGTTTCCCTGTTTATTGTCCAACACCCACTACCCTACAAAAGTACTGAACATACATATGTTACCATTACCCTTATTTTAATTTTCATATTTATGTTTCTTTTTGCTAGGACTGGTTTCATTTTTTGGAATGTATTTTTAGCCATGGCTATTCTTTTACTTATTTCACTTGGGCATATGCCATCTCATGTTATCAGGCAATCTAGGTATTTAAATTTTGTAACTTGTTTGATTTGTTCGCCTTTGCTATCGAGATTGCACTTGGGGTTAGACGATTTCTTTGAGATTACCATTCCGTTTTCTTTGCATTCAAAGATAGGGCCATTCTTTCGCTCTCTAAAATTACAGTATCTAGAAAATTTTCGGAATTGTTCGCCAGATTCTGCTAATAGAACTGTGTCATCTGCATACCTGAGATTATTAAGATAAATTCCATTTATTTTTAAGCCTGAAATACCATCAAGATTCCTTAAGATTATTTCACTCTATACGTTAAAAAGATCAGGAGACATTGCACATCCCTGCCTCACACCTCTTTTGATGGGTTTGAAATCATACTGTTCTCATTCAATTCTTGCAGACGCAGTCCGATCCCAGTATAAATTTCTAATTACTCTCAGATCTTTCAAATCAATGTTCAATTTTTCTAGCATACGAAACAGCTCTTCATGTTTTACTTTGTCAAAGACCTTAGAATAATCAATGAAACAAAGGTGGAGATCTTTTTGCATTTCTATACACCTCTCCCTAAGCATTGACAAAGTGAATATTACGTTTCTACTCCCTTTAGCAGGCATTAAGGCAAACCGTTTCTGGTCTTAGACTCCTGCATCAAAATGCGTAGCAGATTTTCGTAAAATGGCTCATTGATTGTTCACATTCTGTTGCTTCTGGTATTTTAAGCAGTACTAAAAAAAATACCAGATTTATAAAGATCTTTTGGAATTGGACCACTATCGTATATTGCATTAAGAAGTTTTGTTGTCAGATCTGTTCCTAAATTAGCTAATACTTCAATTATTTGTATTGGTATGTTATCTGGTCCTGTGGCTTTTTCATTTCTCATTTTCTTTATTGTTGTTTCTACCTCTTCTTTAAGGATAGTTAAGCTTTCTATATTGTTCTCAATTTTGAGTTTTTTGCACCTAACATCTTCAAAAAGATGTTCAACATATTCTGACCATTTGTTTAGTATGTCATAGTTTTTGATTAACTTTGTTCCGTCTTTTAATTTGATACTGCCAGGGCTACTGCATTTGATTTTCTTACCACTGATTTTTTCAATTTTAGCATGCATGAATTTGCTGTCTATATTTAGCTTTTGCTCTATTTCCTGAAATTGTTGATTAATTAATTTTTCTGTTAAGGTCTTTGTGTTTGTTTTCTACATTTTTTTTATTTGCATCAAATCTTTCTTCAATCAAATCGAGTATTTTTTTTTTGTTTATCCATTTCTAATTTTTTTTTTTATTTTCTTTTTAAAATTTTTTTTGAGAACGTTTTTCTCTATGACTTTATTAAATGAATGTTAATATCACAAAAGTAAAAAAAAAACAAAAAACCCATTACTTATGATTCATAACTCGGTCGATCTACGGCCCCTAGATGTTTCTGTAAAAACGCAATGGTCACCAGTTCAATCTGCAATCCAGGCCAATGTGGGTTTATTTTTTTTTTTTATTTTTTTGCTGCCCATTGACCTACTACTCCACACGGTAGCTAGGTCTTCTTGGTCTGGACGAAAGTAAAGGCGGCGAGGAAAGTAAAGGGGAACTACTCAATAATGCCAGTTGCCGAGAAAAAAAAATCAAGACCTGATTCCTGCTTGTGTCCCTTATGCTCCTTCCAAGTGTGGAACTCGCTTACTTACCTTTGATCTACTTGAGGCTCGCTATTAATTTATATTACGTCTATTAAACAATTTATGTTTAATAAGTTGTACACTCAATTCTGTTGGTTACTGCAATGAGATGGTCACCAAATTAATATATAAAAATAATCATGTTTAGACTAGCCCAGCGAGTTCATACTGGCCATGCGCCTTTGATAAGTACAAATACGGCATCAAACACCGGCAAATTATCGCCGAAGACAAAATACCGTCTAGATGTGATTTGTGATCATGGCTTCTCTCGAATCTATCCCGAATAATCAACAGGAGGGCAGCGTTTTCGGCACAGTAAATAAGCAAGCCTGGAACAGCTCAAAACCACTCTTATCACCATCATTACGCGATGATCGTTTTAGTTTTACATTCTGCTTGTGTGACTATGCTTTAGATTTGTAATTTATCTGGGCTATGCCTTATTTTTCATGAAATAAGACAAACATTATTTTATACTTCGTGAAATTTTAAACGTCGTAGTTTCTTTTTTTTTTTTTATAAATTTCAATGGTTGAAATGTAAATAAAGCCCATGCAAATGTAATTTCTTCAATCACATTTTTAATCCAATAACAAATAAAGTAATGTACTGAATATTACGTACAGATTCAGCATTCAACACTTTTACACAGACTAAAAACTTGCGTTGCTGACTAGGAATATTTCAAAAAGTTAGAGTATGAGCTTTTATTTTCGTTTTCGACGAATTTTGTCATTTCCTTTTCAGTTCTTTCTCAGCCGATACTTTATATGTTTTTTTTCCTTTTCTTTTCTTTTTCTTGCTAGATTTTTAAAAAGTCGCTGTTTTTTACTTTTCGATCATACACACAAAAAACACATTTACACATGCGACACACACACACACACACAGTATGTTCTCATTTAAACTTGAAATAATCAAGCAGATTGAGTGACAATTATTAATTTTTTGAATGTTATTTTCTTATCTACTATCTTCGTTGTCGGTATTGATGAGTTACTTGTGTATCTGGTGAAGGCATAGAGATGATCGCTTGTTTTGTTAGTTGATAGATTTGTAGAGCGCGTAAGCAGTTTTCAAGTGCCATTCTATTTTTAAAAATGCCTATATAGATCCATAAGATGGTGATGGCTTTGCTCATTGTCTCTCTATAGGATTCTATTCTTTACTCACCCGGAAGACAACTAACCCTCTAGCCTAATTAATTTTAATTTGGTAAAGAATTTTTTGAGAAAGTTGCAAATTCTGATAAGTTTGCTTGTTCAACCGAATGAACTCAGAGAGGACTAGGTGAGTCTATTTAACAGTAACACGCAGAATGTTTTTTCTCTTAAGCATAAAATCATAGTGGAGTAGCGGAGGAGGGAAAATGTTCACTTTCTAACTTATGATGTTCTTTCTTGTGCATTCTTTAACCTTAGAAATGTCACTACACAACGACTTGTATGTAAATCTAATTGTGATGCGATATATTCAATGGAAAAGTAAAAATCTATTTTTTTTCTCTCCAAAAGATGCATTTCTTAACACCTGAAGTGTCTTTACACAATAACATATTGAATATTAAATTCATTAGAGATTTTCTAGATAAAGAAAAGAAACCAAATCTATTGAAAGCCTCCTAGAAAAACACATAGGAAAGGGGGAAAAGTTAGAAATCTAGGGCAGTGCAAACGCATGGCTCGCTCATCTTCAGTAATTTAATTTACAAGAGCGTTAGACCTTTTAAAAGCATTAACAGATCGGGAATACTTCATCGTAATCTTGTTTAAGTTGATTTAGTTTCTTTTGTATAGGGAGTCGATGGAATCTGACTGGAATTAAATGTAGATGGGCGTTTATGAATTTTGGTTTGTCTGCCCTTTTATTTCCGAGTTGACGTTAACTTTCCTATTGTGGTGACATTAAATTTTTCATTTCAAGAGTCAATACTATTGTTTTCACAGCACAGAAACAGACAAGTCACTAATATCGTCCATATATAGGGCTTTTGACACTTCTTACTTTAACAGACCATTAGAACAATGTATATGCTAAATCTTTTGTTTCTCCATCTTCACTGTCTCAAAGAGGAAACTCTGCAAGCCTAGCTTTGCATTACAGTGAACAATGTAAAGCAAAAACCATGACTAATGATTTACGGTTTGGAGATGGGACTTTTTTTCTTCCTCATGCCAAAAGTTGTATCATGATAAAATATGTAAAATTTTTCTTATGAACTGTATCATTTATAACTTTTGATGATTTTTATACCATCATGTTTATTAATATTATGTTCGAAATTTCTGTACTAATTTCAACTACGCTTATAAACATAATTATTTTATTATAATTATCGTCATCAACATCATTATTATAATCACAAATATTTTTATTTTTTATTATAAATGTAGTTATAATAATAATAATAATAATAATAATAATAATAATAATAATAATAATAATAATAATAATAATAATAATAATAAATTATTATTATTATTATTCTTATTCTTATTATTATTATTATTATTATTATTATTATTATTATTATTATTATTATTATTATTATTATTACTATTATTATTATTATTATTATTATTATTATTATTATTATTATTATTATTATTATTATTATTATTATTGGACCTATTATTTTCCACTTTTTGTGTATTATAATTATTCTTCTCGTTATCATCATCATCATTGTTTACATGTAAAATTATTAATTCGTAAAAAATCGCTGACTACGTTTGTTTGTAGATAGCATCAACGTATCTTCCGCTTACTCCTAATCGACAGAAATAGCACTATATAATTTGGCTTGCACTTACATACATGTGATTATACAGATCATTTGAGATGTAAATTTATCAACGTTTTGTGCATTAAGTTTGTTCATTTTTTATGAGTGTATTATTGCATAGTATCTTTTCAGCAGTTCACAGCAACGTAGAAATCACTTTAAATTAGTGAAGCTTTTGTTTTTGGATGTAATAGTTTCACGGTAACATTTTAATATGAGGTCAGCAAACCATTATTATTTTGACTTGTCTCTTTTCCGTAATTAGGTTTTTTTTTTATTTTTGTATATATAATGTGCTTAATCTTAAGACCTTTGATACCCATAATGCGAGTAATCCATATACAATGTAGCTGTTTTATAAATTAAGTCGATAGAATTCTTCTCTTGGCCAATATCTTATTTAAATGAAGCTAAACTCAATACACATTTTTGGGGAGAATCAATAAAATCCACAAAAATAGAGATATGATACTCTAGGTCGTGTAATTTTATGTAGGCATATTTCAAAATATTGAAGGTGTTTTACGGATTTACAAATAGGCATTTATAACCCTATTTAAAGATCACTAAGCATGCGAAACAAAATATACAAGTAGACATTATCATAATAATGCTCTGGAACTGTGTACGCCGCAAGTGAAAGCAAAACGGAGAACGCAACATCAAATGTTTGGTGCGCAACTTTTGCTTTCTTGAGAATATCTTTAAGTGAAATAAAAAAATCAGCAATGGGGTGGGCTAGTTTATAATTAATTTCATACTTTTTCATGTTTAATTAGCTTTTTTTTCCCCAGAACATCAAGTGACTTTGAGATTTGGATTTTGTAAAGGCAAAAAAAAAAAAAAAAAAAAAACCAAAGAAAAAAAAATTTAATTTGGTTTACAGAAGGTGCAAGAAGTATCATTATTTTAATAACTTCCATAATGGTCTCTACTCTTCTAAAGTTTGTATTTTAAGTTCCTCCTCGTTACTTTTGAAGCTGTTACAGAATATTTTCATTCTTAAAAGAAAAAGCACAACTTGACCAAGTATGTCACGAGAAAGCTCGTATTACAGAGACCAAGAGATTTAACTATTCTTAGATGAAGTAAAAGAGATAACTCTAGACTTATGTGGTTCGCATTAAGTAATTTTTGTTAAAACATTTTGAAGTTGTTCGTTTTTACATCCAGTCATTTTAACATATAACAGGAAATAAGTTGATTAAAGAAAGAAAATAACTGATATAAGCTGATTATTTTTAGATCAACCATTGTAACATAATAAACAATGAGCTAGAAACCAGCTACAAGAACTTCATATAAAAATCCCCCCGCCTACCCCCCGAATCTCCTTGTGCTTTACAACGATTCTATGCTGAGTGGACTTGTAATTTCATTTCTAAAAAAAACTTTCGTCAGCACCATGACACATCTGTCATGAAGTTTTTATGTTGCGTAATATCATTAAACGCTTTAAACACAAATTTACCCATAGCTTTTTTTTTTCTCTTTTTCAATCCATTTTCGTCTTGTACTTGTATTATCTTGTGGCTTCGGGGAAGCAACAAAGTCAGTCTGATCGCCGTCTGTCTGTGAATGCTTGTAGTTTTAAATATAACTTTTAAAAAAAGTCTTCAATAAATCCATTGACATTTCTTGGACATCTTAAGACAGCTTCAAACAGAATCCTTTCCTATAAAGTTTCCTCACAATAAAAATGACATGATATTCGCATCTTAAAAAAACAACCTTTTGTAGATTTAGAGAATCTTCGGAAAGTTTGATACTACAAGAGAAGTGAGGATAATGCACCTTCCCTTTCTTTGACCTTGTATTTTCATCAACATTCTCTACTATAGACAGGAATATATTATCAATGGAGCCTCTCATGACATTATATCTGGATTGCAAAAACTCAAAGCCGGAACCAAAAACAGTCTTTGATTTAGATTAATATCGAGCAATTAAAAAAAAAAAAAAAGAAAAAACTTTAGTATTATATCAAACAAGAAAGGCTGTGTGATTCATGATGCACATTTATTCTTGTCAAGATTATCATTATTTTTCTTTCTTTCAAGTAATGGCTTCATCAAGTATTCTAAATAAACAAGAATATAAGTTTTTGAAGTTTAAAACAATTATCGATAAACATACATAATAAGTTCAAGATGAAAATTCAATACATTTGTACGCATTTTATATGTTTCCTTATATCACACATACTCAGTCAAACACCCTTCACTCAACCGACACACAGAGACAAATTGTGATGTGTAAATTAAAAATTGAAAATAAAATTAAATAATAAGAGAAGCTTCTCTTCATCCACCACCATGAAAAGAGGAAATATTCTTCAGCAAAAAGAAAAAAAAAATGTCAAATTCTCATATACTTGATCAAAGTACAGTATCGAAAAAATAACCCTGGACCAGCTAGTCACAATAAAAGAGATAAATATATTTGCTGCTTGTGTCAACAATCATTCTATCTATCTATCTATCTGTCTCTCTCTCTCTCTCTATCTCTCTCTCTCTATCTATCTATCTCTCTGTCTATCTATCTATCTATCTAT
>BLXT01003014.1:558325-568743 GCA_019648995.1 Plakobranchus ocellatus
ACATTTCTTGGACATCTTAAGACAGCTTCAAACAGAATCCTTTCCTCAACATAATAATGACATTTAAAAAAAAAAAGACTCTTGGAGAATCTTCGGAAAGTTTGATACTACAAGAGAGGTGAGGATAATGCACCTTCCCTTTCTTTGCCCTTGCATTTTCATCAACATTCTCTGCTATAGACAAACATATACTATCAATGGAGCCTTTATGACAATACAAAAACTCAAAGCCCAAACCAAAAACGCTTAGATTTAGATTAATATAAGGCAATTTGAAAGAAAACAAAAGCAACAAACAAACAATTGAACAAGAAAGGCTGTGTGATTCAAGATGCACATTTATTCTTGTCAAGATTATGATTATCTTTGTTTCATGTAATCGCTTCAACAACAACTTTAAATAAACAACAGTACAGTATAAGTCTTTATATTTAAAAAGATTACCAATCAACATCCATTATAACTTAGTTAAAGCTGAAAATTTGATAAATTTTTCAGCCAAGCATTTTATATGTTTCCAGGGGTGGGAGAAGAAATGTAAGCCATACTGAAAACTTACCAAGATGGCGGCAGACATGGAAGTGTTATGGAAGAATTTAAAAATCGTGGAACAGACACGTGGATTCAGATCCTCCCCCCCCACCTCCCCCCACAACACACTTTCCTCATTTATTTTGTGACGTTTTATTTTTCTATTACAAAAATTCCATATCAATACAAAAAGTCTCCTACCCCTGTGCTTCCATATACCATACAAACTCAGTCAAACAACTTTCACTTAGGGACACACAGAAGCAAGTTGTGATGTGTAAATTGAAAAATAAAATTAGATAATTTGAGAATCTTCTCTGCATCCACCACCATAAAAAGACGAAATTATTCCTTAGCAAAAAAAAAAAATTCAAAATTTTCATTTACATGTACGTTTTTTTTTCCTTTGCATGATCAAAGTATAGTATCGTACAATAAACCCTGGACCAGTTAGTCAAAAAAAAAAAAAAGGGACAAATATATTTGCTATGGCTGCATTCAATGCAAACAAGCAATAGAAAGTGCAGACTGATTGTCATTAACAAGACCAAGTGAATAAATACATGTACAAAAATAAACACAATGACAAAGCACTAGACAGGGGAGGGGGATGGTCGGAAATATTTATAAAAGAACATTTATCTCTATCACTTTCACAGGAGAAATAATCCCATCAAATGTTTGATATACTAGTTTAATTTTGTCAGAAATTTAATACAGTTTTTACCCTTGTTTCTTTTTAATATGGATGAGCACACCAAAAAAAAAAGAAAGCAGCATGACAAATTTCAGGTTAGATTAAATGATATCTTTTCTTTGCATTGCGTTTAAAAATTGTTAGTTTGAGGATAAAAACAAGGGGCTGGTACAGCAGGTCTTTTTTGTATGAATGTATGATTCATTTCCACATTTCAGAAAAAGATTTAATATTGTAAACACATTTTCATGGAATACCAATTTGTATCATTCTTCAAATTTTTGTGTGCCTTGGAGCAACTAAATTTCTTAACGAAAGAATTATTCTTTATAATACCAATTTTATGTATAGCAATAGTTTGTTTCAGACTGATGCAAAATTGTTTGGCCTTGGTGTTGTACACGGTTGCGCGACAAACTTGTGGAGAGTGAAGAGGGATCATAAGTCCATGTTGTGAAATGCCACTTCTAAATCTGCAAATAAATCTTGTAATGTTAAAAAATAAGCTATGTCCATTGATCTTTTTCTTTTTTTTTTGAAAGTATTGTTGCTATTGTCAGGGTTTTTATCATCAAAATCATTGTGTGGGTAAAACTGTGATGCCAAATTACAGAATTCTGTGCTTTTAAGTTTCTCCATTGAGAAACTTTAATCACTAATCCAGGATTTAAGTCATGGAAAAGATGATGACCTGAGGCTTTATGAGTTTTTTTTTAATCTCCTTGGGGATTTGAGTTTTGGTTCTTTCTCATGGAATTCCACAGGGCTTTCATAGCCCAGAAACAACAACCTTTCTCAGTTATTCATTTTGTTTTGTTTTTGGTCTCTGTCTCAATATCACACAGCCTCCTAATTCTCTTTGCTAAATCTCAAATTCAGCAAGACCAGGCATAAGATACTTGAGATATCTTCAGTTTTTATAAATACATGTATTTTTTAGCAATAAGACTTGCTTATCTTGAATTGCTCATGCTGTAACACATCAATTACAAACTAAACTATTTACACTAAACATCCTTAGTTTGCCATAGGGTGGAGTCAACTTATTGATGATCCGAAGAGGTGAAAAAAGGTAAACCATAGAACAACCATTGCCTTTGGAAACGATATTACAAGATAAAATTAACCAGTGCTTGACAAACTATTTTCACATCCATGAGCATAAATTGAAATCGAGCAATGAATGCATTTACAGTAACAGAATACATGAACTCCATGACTAGATGTGAACCACTACATACCATATATAATTTCTATTCATATAATATTTTTAACCACATTCTCAAACAATTCTTCATTGTGATTCATAAGACATGGATAAAAATTCACTGCATGAAACAATCTTATCATGAATAAACTGAGCACCATGTGACATAAAAGTGTTAAGAATTTCGTTACATTGTGCATTGTATTGAACATCTAGACAAAATGAGAATACCGACAAAAAAAAAAACAAAAAAAAAACCACAATGCAAATGATATTTTGATATAATCTATCACATATACAAACTGAGCACCATGTGACATAAGCATTCAGTGCTTGATTTCAATTTCAATCTGCCTAAAAATTAGTCTAGACTCACAATCAACACAATGAAAAACACTCAGGAAGGAAATAACACACAGGAACAGATTAAGTAATGTTCAAAAGACACTACAACATTAAGCATTTTTACGCACAATGAACAAACCAAGAAAACTATATGTATTTCGTTAAAACTTCAACAACAGATTTTGGTGATGAAACAGGAACACTTGAGGTAGGCAACGAGAGGAAGAAAATCTTGGGGAAACAGGAAATATTAGCAACCATGAATCATATTCCTCGAGAAAGACAGGAAAAGAAATGTTGCTGTCCTAAATACACTTTCGGTGAATTCATGAACACTCAGATGAGCATTAATCAAGAAATCATTAACAGAAGTACAACCTTCATGTGCACTAGCTCTCACGCAATCACGAACACACAACACACCAACATATTAAGCAAAATTATTTAAAAAACAACCCATTCAAATCAATTGAAAGAGCCCACAACACACTAACATGATCATGATCTTCCTCACACAAAGTCCAAGAACACACAAACCATCAATATATGCATCAAGTTTCTAACATGAAAAATAATGTCTAAACAACTTTATTATCACTACATTAAATCAAGATGATCAAATCAATTTTAAAATATATTGCTTTCTTTACAATAATGTTGCCTGGTTACGGTGTAATAGTTTTATTATTTAAACTTTTATCTGCATTCTTTTTGCCATTTTTGAGGAAAGCAGAGGATCTTGCACAATGGGGGGAAAATATTTCAGTTTTATCTGCCCACTGTTAGTTAACACTTAAACTTTCTGAAGGAAATAAGGTTTGGATTGAGAAATAGATAAGATCTATTTTTCATTTTTCTTATTGGTTCAAGATGTGGATGCGACTGAAAATGGTAATGTTTTATCTAGGGAAAAGAAATGTTTTGTATATATCCAAAGAGTTTGGATTTTTGTCTTCCTCCATCTTAGTTTAGTCCTTGCACTGTTATATTTAGATCCAATGCAGCATTTTCCTTTTGAATAAAATCAGAACATCAGAAAAAAATTCATAATGCTTTTTCTGCATAATAATATCAAGAAGACAAGATGAGACCCAAATATAAGCACAATTTTTCAGAGTTTAACAACTTTCCACAACTTCACAAACACAATTAGCACAGAAGTTCAACAGAAAATTACAACAAACACAATCACAACATCATTATGTAAAATACCTCCACACTAAGTACATGAACACACAACACACCAACATTAGCACAACCATTATAGTCTTATCCTGACTGGTTCGATTCTCTATAAGACGCATCACTGTGTTAGTCAGCCCAAGTGTGTTGGTGAGATCCAGCAGTCTACGGTGCGCACCCTTCAGCGTGACCCTCTGATCTCTAAGGTTTGTCAGGATGCTGCCGCCATGCGACAAGAGGTCATCCATGTGCCTGTTTGATTCTGTTAAACGAGAGTGATGCTGAAGTGCAGGGTCAATCATGACAGAGGCCTGCGCAGCTGCTGCATCATTGGTGGTGAAAGTGCGGCTCATCAGAGCTTCTCGTTCATATTCTTCTTGCTCTTTTACATATCTGTGACAATTTATAATGACGATGAAAAGGAAATAGTTAACATTTGGATACACAAATGACTTTACTGTTATCATTTAGATACTTTTAAAATCATAATAAGAAGGCAAAATTTTAAGGAATATTGCTGGAATATATTGCCCCTACTGCATATTTTACACTTACATTTTCTACAAATTGTACAGTGGAAAATGAAAAAAAGACAGCCGCAAAATATCCGGGAAAGTGGTATGTGCACTTTCAAACTATATCTTATTTCTTCTAACGCTTTTTTCTTTGCAAAATACTTCTAGTTGAGATTTGAGAAACCATTATTTTAGAAACTATAATATATAAGATATATCGACTTTTGAGATGAAGAAAATGAGAATAATTCTTCAACATTGATTTTAAAATGTACTTCACATATAATAACAATCAACTTAAGACTTAAAATTCACTTGGACTGGTCATAGGACTAATATATTCTCATGTCTGGAATCTATCGTTAGGTAATCATATTGGTGCATTATTTTTAACGCAAGTAGGAGAACCTAGATCTGCTTTTCAACCTTGGATTCCAAACAACTTAAATTCCATTGTAATCGGAAATTCTGTATTGCACAGCATTTTGGAACGTAACCTAATCTTAAAACGTGTGATTTAAGACTGATAACAATACCTTTTAAAATCTAAATGAACACAATCCAATTATAATTGTTAAAAAAGAAGCAGTCTCATTCCAAAGAAAGAAGGGAACAATAATGAATATTGGCTGAATTTCTAAAGCATTACAAATTTTACATACTCAGCAATGATTTTTTTAGTGATTTTACACTAGCATTTCAGGGAAAGTTACAGAAAATCACTTCAAACATTTAAAGAGCTTGAACTGCCAGAGGAAAAAAAAATTACCCTTAGATAAACAACTAGTTGGTATAAAGCAGAATCAAATACCTTTTGTGTTGCAGTTGTCTGAGTGAGCTCTGCAAGTGTTGGCAGTCATATTTGAGCTGGCTGACTCTCATCTTGGCATTTGCTCTCCTCGTGGGAGGTTCCTTCATCACTAGGACATCCAGACGCTCACAGTTGCTGATCACATGATCAATTTGTGCCTGGATCTCAATTTCCAGCTTTTGAGCATCAGTAGCACTGACTGCTCGCTCAACCATGCCAAGATTCCTGTGGATCTTTATGTTCAGGTTAAAAAAAAAAAAAAATGACACAGTGATCAAGCTAATAATTAAAGGCCCACAAAAAGATGGAAGAAGCTTGCTCTTCTTCTCATTTAATTCATGTGATATGAAGAGAAAAATGAAGTCATGACTTTAATTAAAAAATGCACTTAGGGCATACAGCATTTAATTTTACAGCACCTTAACTAGTTTTCTGGATATATGTAAAATATAAAATGTAGAGTTGGTGTATGAATTTCTTCTCGTCAATTTAAGCCCTATTCAATTTTTTCACATTTTAAATAATATTTTTAAGGCAATATCAACATCAGGCTGAGCAGGGTTTTGCTTTTTTTTTTTTATATATTTTTTAGTTTAGTTCGCTCACATTTTAACAATGAGCTAATTTTATGAATCTTTAATTGTTGCCAATGTTATAAATTCTGATAGGCAGCTTTACTCAGGGATATTTTTATTGCAATTTTGAGGGCTGACTGAAGTTCACTTTAAAATCTGCGGACTTTGTCCTAGATATTAATTGTTCACTGACATTACAAAAAAAAAATCCCTCTGAATTAAAGGCTCTCTTAAAAACTTCATTAGGAAGCATATAATATGGAACTATTAAATAAATTTTGAGCAAAAAGATCTAAAGCTAAATTAAGGTGAAGTAATCAGTTTTTGAAGGCATTTCAGAAGGATTCTGTTCTTGGGAACAACCTCGAAGGAATCATAAAAGATCTAGTTTTGTTTGGATGATCAAAATTATCCTTTAGGTGAAGTTGAAAAACATTGCATCCTCCTTCGCATAACAATCTGACAAAAAAGAACATTAATTCAAATGGTTGCACTAATATTAATTATATTGATTCCATAGAAAAGAAATCCTCGTGGTATTTCAAAATTGCACCAATACCCAGAAAGTAAACTTGTGACATTTTTTCTTAATGTCTTCCAGATGCTAAATCAAGTGCAAGCAGGGCTTAGTAGACCTAGTCTTAGTTAAAGCAGATAAATTTTTGGAAGATATTGATGACTGTTAGCCACTTTTTGGCTACTGGTCTACATTTCGAACACATTTCTAGGATTTCCATGCTGGGAAGATTTTGTGATGTAACAGTGCAATTCTATAGGCCCTATCACGTCAAAATTACCTCTTGAAGGGATAAATTTGTCTGATGATATAAAGTCTCCATCTCTCTTGGCTATTTTATCTATCTTTCTAGCCTTGGCTGGTTTCCAAAAAATACTAATTGAAAGCAAATTTTAAGTCTGTGAGGAATTAATTTGCTAAAGATTTTATAGGCCTGTAAGTGTAAAATAAGTTTGTAAAGCCTACTGTGTTTCAATTTTACAATTATTTAAGCCTAATCAAATTGTTTGTATAGACTGATTTTACATTTCCAGCTCTATCTGTTGGTGCGAATAATAATAAAAAAAAAATAAAGTTATAGATCTTTCCTATGATAGGTCGTTGTCAGTCACACTCAGCAACAAGCTTATTTAGCCTTATTCTTATTCACAATCACAACATAAAGTGACAAGTGCCACCTAAACTAAAATAACTTAAACAATTTCCGCTTTCGTTATTGAAAGTTTTTATAAAAGTAGTACTAACCTTAACAGAAATAATTATATTTTAAAACATATAACTACCACACAAATTATACACAAAACGATGAATCTAAATTTATATACATGATATCTGCTTTAAAATTGTTCGCATCAAATGATATATTGCTTGTCCTAAACTTAGTGAGCTTTTCAATTTCTTTTCTTTGGCGTTTGTCTATTTGGTTCTTCTTTTTATATAGCCCTTGTTTATTGTTTATCAATGGCTGCCGGTTTCTAGTCTGCTACCGGAGAAATTCTTGTTTTTGTCATCCGCTTAGAACTCACAACTATTTACTATGTCTTCTCAAGCGAAGATTAATGTGTACATGGAAAGGCATCGAATAGGCCCACTTTTCGAGGTGATGAATAAATATCTCTATTTACATCGCGAAAAAAAACAAAACGAAAATAAACTGATCTAGATGTACCAATAATCTAGACTGACTAGATCTAGATCTAGATCTACAGCCTCTTGACAGGCGCTTGATCTAAAAATTAACTATTAAGT
This sequence comes from Plakobranchus ocellatus, assembly GCA_019648995.1. Classification (NCBI taxonomy): domain Eukaryota; kingdom Metazoa; phylum Mollusca; class Gastropoda; family Plakobranchidae; genus Plakobranchus; species Plakobranchus ocellatus. The sequence continues at coordinate 565,954 of BLXT01003014.1, forward strand.
CACTAATGGCAGGGTTCATTTTAAATCTTTGTGCATGTAAATTATTACAAAAAGCTGTTGAAACGCACACACCTTGGTTAGCTTGTTTGATCTAATCAACATAGATCTTTTAGGCCTATGTAGATCTAGAAATTGATCTATTCTTGCCAGGATTTTTGAATAAGAAAAAAAAAAACAAAAAAAAAAACAATAAATCAAATTGAAGTCTTTTTCATTTCAAATATTGCATTCATGAATTTTTTTCATTCTGACCTGAACTTGAAAAAAAAAGTTTTTTCCATGTATTAAAGACCCCTGTTAAAAACTTTACAGGCAAGCTTGACTCCCCCTGTCTACACCAATTCTTTTTTTTCTCTTGCTTGTGCTACTGGCGGCTATAAAATCACTTGTCTTAAGATAAAAGGCTCATAATTCAAATTTCAATTCCAACTGTAAAAATCTACTAAAATAGGCTTTTATTTTCGCCTGTTCATCTTGAAAGCATATCAGATAAGTTTCATGTCAGATCTTAGTTAATAGCATTAACATATTAAAATCATGAATTAAAGGAGAAAATTGTTAGCAATAATTATTTCATATGAAGAACTTTTACATGCTTTTTTTTTTTTTTTTTGCCATGATGAATAATCCACCTGAACACTCCTAGCAAAGCTATGAGACTGCCTTGTTTGGATTACATTGTCTTTAAGACTTTTTCTCTAAATAATTTTGTTTGACTTTTCTTTATAGGATCTGATGAACAAAGTTTTGCGTGACATGCCAGAGGAACCCATGATATACTTATTGCGAACAATGTACAAAAAGGCAGGCATGGAAATACCACAAGTATGATATGCTTTGATGCATTTTTATTCAACAATTTCAATATCTTCCTTTTTTTTTTTTTTTGTTTTTATTATTTGTTTAGCAAACATGAAGTAATTTTTTTTAAACATTACATTAAGATATTCTACCAACCAGATGATTTTTTGCTGGCCAGAAAAATTTTGTAATTGAAACAAGCCAGTTGTGGTAGAAGATAAAACTTTTATCCAAAAAATTTCTATTGCAGAAACATCTAAATTTTGAACAATTCTCTTTAACTTTTCATGGTGTCATATTGGTGAAAAATGAAAAGGCCTTAAACAGCACGTATTGACTCATAAATGACATGACATTTATTCTAAATAAAACTTCACTTCTGGCAGGGTATACGCTATGGAGGTCTTCGCAAAAGTACGGTGGAGCTGACACGAGGAAACAGCCCTGAGCGTCCGGCTAGATCTGCCCAGGTCTCGAGTAGTGCTGGTTAGATACAATCTTTTTTTTTCCAGTTCATTCTTTGATGCCTCAATCCAAACTTCAGAAATAGCATTTTGAACACTTATTGCATGTAACAGCATTTCTGTCTGTGAGGTTTTCATTGATGAAGACTGCATAGACCTATTTTATTCTGAGCCAGGTTTTGAAAAGAGGATTTCAAAAAAGAAAAAAAAAAACAAGTAAAATTTCTTTTTTTCTCTGAAAAGTTATTTGTGACCTGCAACTGATAAGGACTGGCTTGAAGATATGTATGGCATATTGTGCGTTTTGTGACCCATGGAATAATACAGGCTTAAAACTCAACTTGTCCTCAAAATAAGTTTAAGTTATGTGGTGGAGGTGTTTGACACAACAAGCAAATACAATTTCACTTTTAACTCTTTGTCATTGTGATGAAAAATCTTTGTGAAATAAAAACTTATTGTGAGTGGAGAGGAAGAATTTAATTTTTTTTTGTTTTTAAATTTAGTAAATTAACTCTTTGTGTCCGCATTTTTCTTTCCACATCTGGACGGAGTTTTCTCCCTCTGCTGCTTTTCTTTCATAATTTTAGCGGCCGCTGGGAGTGGCCGCTAGATCATTCGTATTGTTCCGTCGGCTGCTTGGAGTTATTGAGTTAAAAACTTGCAAATGTAGAAACCTTGAAATGTGAAACAATAATTTAAGTATAACTGTTAATAATACAGTTTGGCTTTTTACCCAATCAAAACTTTGATATCTTTTGTCTGAAGCCACCATATTGTAATCTGTTGAAAAAATTTTCTAAACCATATATGCAGTTAAAGGAAAATTATCTGAAAATGCTTGAGGTTAGTAAAAATGAAGTTTTTTTTTTCTGCAATCAAAAAAGATCATTCTTTACACAATTGTGAACATATTTTTTTTTCCGATATCTACAGTCACTTAATCTATTTTACTCTCTTTGGCAAATGCCAAATCACAGAATGGAATTTTACCTTTTAAAGGTATGAATTTTCAAAGTGTGACATGAGTCATTTTATATGAACAGGCTATGTATGGGTTTTTGTACTCAATGCCCCCCCCCCCCCNNNCCCCCCCCCCCCCCAAAAAAAAAAGTGCATATTTTTTTATAGTCAAATGAGGAGGATGTAGGATTTTATTTTCAATACTGAGTTCACCCACAATAACTGTGTTCAAATTCACTAAAAAGAAAAGATGCAGGCTACCTTCTTATTTGATTCAGTTAATTTTTAAAAAATTATTATCTTAAATTTGCCCTTCATGCAACATGCTTAATATATGACGAAACCCATCGATTTTCCACTCTGTTTAATCAAATATTCTGATAAATAAATTGTAACAAATAATTCAAACGTAATTTGCTGACACTTTAGTGCATTATTTCAACTTATATGTTTTTTCTTCTACTTTTAACTTTTCAAATAAGTGGAACATATTTTGCACATTACTGTTACTTTTCTTGAGGCCAGTCTTAATGGGTCATATGTCACACTTTGAACATTCATA
>BLXT01003024.1:79267-89682 GCA_019648995.1 Plakobranchus ocellatus
GGGGGGGGGGGGGGGGGGGGGGGGGGGGGTGCTGAACACCTGCAACAGGGCAGCAGGATGCAAGATGTGAGGGAGAGAGAATAACATTTTGTATCGGCAATTTTGAAGTAATTAACATGTTTAGGAATGGGCTGTTTTGGTATTATCGGTAAAGAATTTCTTACTAAATTTGATGACTTGGTAAATGTTTTTCGAGGTCTATCAAAGGGATTCCAGGGGATTCCTAGGGATTCCTAGTGATTCCGTCAAAGGGCTTTCGAGGGATTCCCAGGGATTTCAAGAGATTCCAAGAGATTCCTAGGGATTTCTACGGATTCCTAGGGATTCCATCAAAGGGCTTTCGAGTGATTCCTAGGGATTCCTAGGGATTTCGAGAAAAATAAACACCGCAGTAGAGCCCAATCATTTATGATAGGTTGACAGCATCTTGTAACCATCTTCACTATCGCAATAGATTCTCAACGTGATTTTAGCTATACAGGACATTACTATAGACCTGATGCGCAGCATGATTGGATTATCCAGACGATTGCAATGCTTGTGTATATGAGTGCTGCCCCTCTAGACTTCGCAATGATGTGTTCTTGGCCAACACTATGTGATGCGTTCCGATTGGTTAATGCTTTTTAGCATTACCTCGGCGGGCATAAAATCTACCCTTTTTTAATTGGCAGAAGACCTATAATGTGGGAACAAATTGTTTACGAATTTTATTTTTTGAAGATTCCATTAAAATTAATTATTTCGTATCATGTGATATATGATAGAAATGGTGATGTATTTTTGAAGGCAGTGTTTTAAGTTTGTAACTGCAGTGATATAGGAGAGCTACTAGTTGATGGTATTAAATTTTTTCACTACGGTTTTTAGATCTAAGTCGTTTGACGGATCGACCGTTTATCATTATTAATTTACTATTTATTTCATTTTAGAAACGTTATTCAAAATGCGCAAAATCGGAAGTTATTCGGGTCATTTTTTTCCTTTTAACAGGACTTAATTGTAATTTGAGTTAAATATCGGTCTTATTCAAATTAGCACAACCGCATGATTTAGCGCTACTATTTTGGCGATCCCGGCGAAATAAAAGAGGACAGAGAGTGAATGCGATTATTCATCCAGTACATCAAATTTGCAAGTTAATGAGCCTTCAGAGATCAAGACAAGAAAAAAAAATTGCAACAGGTCGCTCTTTTCGGATATTAAGGCGAGAAAAGAGAGGAATATTTGAAGCAAAAGTTTTAGCAGCTTGCTGATAGAGAACATCTGAAGGAAAACAAGTAAGCGGATCGCGCAGAAAGATTAAGAAAAAGAGAAGTAGTAATGAAGACAGAAATTGAGCTAGGGAAGTCCTCAGGTTGCTGTTATGAGGACGGACCCAGAGCAAGTTTCAGCCTAAGTGCTGTGGACACTAGAGCCAAATTTTCGACAATGCCCTTAACTTTATAGATGGAAAGAGTGACATTGGCAGCTGGCTTACATTCTTTGAAAGATTTGCCAAGATGAGCCATTCGCCTAGAGAGAAATCGGTGAATTGATTGAGTGTACTTTTAACTGGATGGACTCTTGGCTGACGCTAATGAGAAAGTATAATCCGACAGAGGATGGGTATCTTATTTTATTACAGAGTTAATGTTTATTTGCTCCCATCATTGCTTTACCTTTTGTTGATAATGTTCATGGCACAGCATACGCATATTTGTTGACCAATTTCTCAGTTTAGCGAACTTTGAGTAATGTGAGAATCTTTAAGGAGGGAATTGTATGAAATAATTGGGTAAATAACTGCATATCTCTACTGAATTAGTTATTGGTCTGGAAATTTCTAGGATGTTTGTTTCAAGTATGAGGAGCGGTAGCGCATCTGGTAGGGCAGTTGGCTACAATTAAAGGTCCGAGGTTCAAATCCAAGTCAGGGCCAAGTCAATTTTTCAGTGCTCCTCTGTGTCCACCCAGCATTAAACAGGTAGCTAGGTCTCTTAAGACTCGGCGAAAGTAAAAGCGGCGAGAAAAGCCGCAATATATGTAATCGAAGCTTTGCCTCAAGACAAATGAAGAGAAGGTGTTCTGTCTGTGAAATGGAGCTGCGTTGTGGTTGCGACTGACCTATTCTTTATCTCCGGCTCTCGACACATCAGACAGCTTTTGCCAATGAACCTTGGTACTGTGGGAAGTTGTTCTTGGACTGAAAAATTTGAAATTGAATGCAGAAATGAAAACTATTTTATTGAGATTGTTTCGTTTTTATAAACAATATCAAGCAACATTAAGAGCATATAATTCTATTGATGGCGTTTGACGTTCTTTTTCTTAAATATCGATCCTCATAAGATAGGCTAAATGTGGGCAAAAGAATACTTCTATTTACATAAAGAATCTCGTCTCCTGAGTCTGGAAAATCAAAATCACCCTTACGCTCACAGAAAGCTTTTAAATACCTCTAGATCAAAGAAAACATCTCAAGGCCAGTCTCAATGAGTCATAAGTTGGATTTCAAAAAAATAATGCCCAGCACTGATCACCACAGAAAATACACCTAATGTTAGTAATTAACGTCGTTTTAAATTTCCAATGGCACTAAACTGTTACTTTCTATGAATTCATGGTAGTGTGAAATCATTTGTTACTCATCATCTAAACAGACTTTGTTAGAAAAACCCAGAGGGCAGAAGCAAGAAAGAAGTCATAGGCTGGTAATCTGCATATTCTACGATTTAAACAGCGACCAAAACAGGGAGTGCAATAGGAAAAAATCACGTTTGCTCTAAAAAAAAAAACGCCCGATTGGATTGGTATAAGTCCTGGCCATTGATTACAACCTTCGAGAATAAAAATAGCGTGAAGACGCATTAAACATCGCTATAAGTAAAAGCATTTATAGGATTATGTAAAGATGAAGAAAAACAAAGTAAACATTCACATAAATGAAAAATAAAAGTTTTTTGGAGTCTCGCATTAACCGCAGTTCCAGTTAAAAATATAAAGTTTAAAATGATACATGAATGATTTACAATTAAAACATTAAGTTGAAAGTAAAGAATATGGTATAGAGGATTATGTAGTTTTTTAGGTTAATTTTCACAAAAGCGCAGGTAGAAATCAATCTCACCGACTGAAAATGAAAGAAAGAGGACCTTAAATCCCACAATACAAGATTACAATTGTCTATGACACTTCATCTAGCGTTAAAACGATGCAGTCCTCATGGAGGACGCGGAGATTATAATTCATTACCTCTGCCTTTAGAGAAAAAACGGAACATGCTATATACTTTATGAAAAAGTTGCTAAGAGGGTTCGGCTCCTTCTCAACGAACACAGAATGCTTCATCCCAAGCTTTGATGAAATTATTGAAAAGGTAGACACAACTGCTGGATTTGAGGTGAGAATGGACAAAACTACAAAAAATTCTTCCGCATAGCCCTGAGATTTTGAAAAAGACAAATCAAAATAATGTAAAAGTCAATTTCACAGGTTATTGCTGAGCCTGAGTAGGCCTGGTGACCCCGGCTGCTTCCTGGCTTTCCACAGGCCGTAGCTGATTTGATATATTTTTTTGTTCTGTAATTAGGTTAAATCAAACAGCAAAAAAACAAAAGGAGCTCTTTTGTAACATTCTTGCCATGGTTATCTCAGTGAAACGCGATTTCTTACCTTATATTTTTTTTCTCACAATATCTACTCTCTACAGTTACAGAGGTTTCAATGTAGAACTCTTTTTGTATACCCAATGCGACTGGTTGTTTTCTCAATAACGAGTTTCTAAATTTATCAATGAAAAAAATGTGTTTTGTTGCCAAAGGTTGTTGCTAACTAAAGTTTAGCTTATTTCGAGGTATATCACAATAGATCTATGTGTATTTTTTCCCCTCCTAAACTCTTGTTTTGGAAAGCATGAGGTCGATGGCTGATTAACAGAGACGGTATGTTGGTGGAAACACGAACTTCCATCTATGAAGCTCACTGCCCTGAGACGGTATGTTGGTGGAAACACGATCTTCTATCTATGAAGCTCACTGCCCTGAGACTGAGTGTTTTCCCCCTCAGAAAATCCTTTAAGCTCTGCCCTAAAGCGCCAAGAAGCTACCGAGGTTGAATGCTTTGAGCATCAAGCCACCAAGATTAAGATGACAGGCAAAACTAATGGTCAAAGGCGCGATTCCGAACTCAGTTGCTACCATAAAGTCCTTTCTTCATAGCCCACCAGCGCATCAACTTTAAGTGCGAACATATCTCTAGACCTCATTTGATCTTAAACTGATGCGTATAAGTACCAAGTAGATTTTTCCAGAGCTCACCAACAGCTGTTGGGGTTGTTAACCACTTACTAGGGCTGGTCGTTTGATGGCGCAGCCTTATTTGATTTTTGAAAAAAATTCATTCAAGATGTCGAGCAAACAAGCGACTTAAAATTCGTATTTGTGAAATATCCGGATATCTAGATATTTCAAACTCTGCAGTTCAAAGAAAAGCTTTTGATGAGTTGCAGTATTGTGACCATCAGTGGGTTCTAACAGCTTGGCCTTGACCACAAAAAGCAGCGACTTCACGTGTCTGAGAAATTTGTTAAAGACTTTCAAGGTGCGACATTTTAAGAAGAATCACAACATGCTGCATCATGCAACTACAGAGACTAAAGGAGATTCCATGATCTGAAATACGCCCCTTCAACCCCATCGACAAAAATTAAGATCAACCGTCGGCAGAAAAATTCATGGCTACGGTTTTCTGTGATGCACGAGGTGTTTTAATTCTTGACATTTTAGATCAAGGACAAATTATCAATGCGAAGAGATGGTTTTTGTAAGACTATACATCAAGTAAGTCTGGGCCGCTCGACCGGCTCAGTCACTTCGCAGCATGATAACGCTATCTTGCTGGAGGTTTAGTTTTAAAGAAAGTATAGGCTTTTATACAAAATCTCAAAGAGAAGTAAAAAATCATAAATACATTTTGTCAACCTCTAGAGCCAATCGGTTCAAACATCACAGCCAAAACACCACTGAACATTGCCCAATGAGCTTGTAAACCTGTGGTTGCATTCATTATTGTCATACTTTAATGAATAAATCCACGAATGCATGACAGTCTTTGTTACTTGCTTAAAAAGAGCAATTTATTTCACAAAAGACATAAATACAACGTGTTTTGTTTAAAAAAAATAATGCAAAGACTTAGCCCTCCATTTTTTCCAAAAAAAAGGTACCACATACTGTCCTTTTGATACAAACAATAATTTTGCAAATGGTTTCAAAATTTACATTGATATTATGGATACAATGTTCAAAACACAGTTGAGGTTTTGTGACATTTGGCGAGAAAGGCCAAAACATCGATAAAAAACATAATTTTAAACTATGAATCTTATTCATGAATAATATGGGATTTGGATTACGACTCAAAACGGAATCCGCAAAGAACACTTCGGGTGTTTCACACCAGCTTCTGCTTTTACATGGCCAAAAATTGAATAAAATTATAACCTGACAAAACAAAATTTGTCAGCAAAATTATTAATCAAAGTCCCATTCTTTTTTTCCTACCAGACATGGCCTGTAATAACCAATTCGTCACAACTGCCGTCATGCAAAGAAAGCTGTCTACAGAAGCAAAATGAAGTCTGGTGAAGAATGACGTGTCTTCAACGATCACTTTTATATTCCCATAAGAAGAAGATTGACCAGGACTATTTCATTATCAACCATTAAAAAACATACTGTAAAGCCTCCTCCAAGGGTCATAAATGCTCAATACACACCTCCTATAATTATAAAATGATGGGAACCTGTCAAAAACTACATAAGTCATTAACGGTAGTCACTTATGGTTCGAGAATTCTCTTTAAATAATGTGTTTTGTTTAATGCATTTAACCCAAGTTAGGTAAATTATGTTTCTGTTCAGTGAAACTTGCTTTAGGGCATCATCTCACAAGACATTCTTCAGCATATAAGGGGCGTCGATGGCACAGTGATTAGCGAGTCGGGTCTGAGGTCTAGAGGGACCCCTCTGTTGTAGGTTCGAGCTCTGCCTGACGGAGGGCCTAAAAGTCTAAGACCACCTTATTGTGCACTGTCTATATATAAAAACCAAACCATTCAACCTATAAATGAAGACAAACCTTTATTTGCCTTTTGTGTTTTGTTTACCGCATTTAAGCCTAGTTAGGTAAACTAGGTTCCTGTTCAGGCTCAGAGAAATCTGCTTCATGTCATAATGTCATAACTCATTCTTGATCATAAAAGTCAAAGCAAAGCTTGGTTAGCCTTGAATGATTAACTGAAGAATGCCTGTTCTTTTCCCGCTCATATGATCGGATAAACATGCTTGTTGTTAATACAAGTTTACATAGATGCCAACATTTTCTAGAGTCAACAAACTTCTCTACAATTCACAGATTTTAAAGAATTTCAGACACCAATCAGTTTGGTCTCTTCTTCGCAGAATATTATACTGAATCCTAGAAGCAATAACAATGCCGTTCCGGAATTCAACCTCAAAGGAAAGAGGCAGTAATAAATTGGTACTTAAATTCAATTTTCTGCTTTTATGAGTTCCAATTTATCGTAGGGATTGAATTCTTCATTGTATTTTTCGTGTAGAATATGCTGAATCTTTTGTTTTATCATATTAACCTATATATGATATATCTTGTGTTCAGTTTGAAATTTGCATACCTTTTGGCTTTTGGTGTAAAGTGGCATGTCCATATAACAGAGTTATGATCTGAAAAACCAAACGGTTTAATAAATAGATCGGAGAGAATATTAAATAATGCGTCACCCATGACGATATAGTCTAGTCTGCGGGCGATGCTTTTTCTGCACAAAGTAAACTGTTTTTATCTGGATGCTTTTCTGTCCATGTGTTGAAAAAGTTGTAAAGTTTTATCCATTCATTAAAGTATTGCACTGTATGTGCGCTGTGCTTGTTGCCGGATATAATGTCTAAGTTGGTGATTATTACAGAATTAAAATCACCCAAGCATACTATTTCACTTGTCATATTGCAGTTACGCAAAATAGCCTCTGATATATCGTGTAGCCAGGTTTTCCTTTCTTTATCCTCTGACAAATAAGAACATATCCATCCGGACAAGAAGAAGAGCCCTTGAGTGCTATATAGAGCCCATCTTGATGTATGGATGTGAGGCCTGGACAATATCAAAACAGACTCAGAAGAAGCTGGAAGCAACGGAAATGTGGTTCCTTAGAAGAATGCTGCGAATCTCATGGACAGCAAAGAAGACAAATGACACAGTTTTAGAGGAAGCTCATACAACAAGACTACTCATAAGCAAAATCCGTAAACGTCAAGCAACCTTTTTCGGCCATGTTATGCGAAGAGAAAAGTTGGAGAATCTTGTAACAACAGGAATGTTGGAAGGAAAACGCAGTAGGGGAAAACAACGAGAAAAGCTCATTGAAGGCCTGGCAGACTGGCTGAAGGCAGGGAAATCGTTGGAAGCAATAGAAGCGACAAAGGACAGGAAAAAGTGGAGGACCATGATCGCCAACGCTGTAAAGCAAGGCACCTGATGATGATGATCCTCGCACAGAACATATACATTTATTATCATTATTGTTTTACATTCTAACTTCAACTCCAAAATTATATATCTTTCCTTACTTTCGACTAATCTGATATGATTATTTTGAAATTTTTTGTTGAATAAGGCAAGGTAAGAAAACCTTTGCTCCGATTAGTTCCTGCTTGCCAAATGAACTTTTCCGCTCCATTCTTTTTCTTTTATTCTCAGATAGTCTGTGCTTAAGAATGTTTCCTGCAAGGCTGCAAAATGTACATTTTCTGTTTATAATAATCTAAAATTTGTTTTTTCTTTCATTAGTATTTCTTAGATCCTGGAGATTCCAGGTTAAAAACTTTGCAGTGTCGGATATGAGTTGTGGTTGTGTAAGTAGTCTATAGGTAAGAGGGAATGAACTCGCAAAGCGCGTATTATTGTTTTCCTTTTTAAGGGGTTTACTTTTATGTTCTTCTTCAAAGTTTTAATTTCGGCCTTTACTTAAGGGTCGTGTTCCGAGATTGGCGTGTCTGATCTAGCTCTCTTGCTGCTGAGCCACCTAGCCTTTTCCAGATACAGCTTTATATCTTTCTCCGTCCTTCTCCCTCTTGTTCTTCCTGTCTCCTCCTCTGCTGTTATCTGTTCGTTCCCTCACTTTTTCGGGACTTTTTTGCGCAGCGTCTGTTCCATTTATGATATCTGTAGATTCTGTTTTAGAGTTTTTATCTTTGTCGTTGGTCGCTGATTTTGTTTCACTTCCTTTAATTTGGTTTCTCTATGTTTCCTATCTTTATCAGAGTGGTCCTCCGTTTCAGTTCCACAATAAAGGTGGACTCTTGACTTGGTTTCTCTATGTTTCCTATCTTTATCAAAGTGGTCCTCCGTTTCAGTTCCAGAATAAAGGTGGACTCTTGATTTGGTTTCTCTATGTTACCTTTTTTTTCAGAGTGGTCCTCCGTTAAAGTTCCAGAATAAAGGTGGACTCTTGATTTGGTTTCTCTATGTTTCCTATCTTTATCAGAGTGGTCCTCCGTTTCAGTTCCACAATAAAGGTGGACTCTTGATTTGGTTTCTCTATGTTTCCTATCTTTATCAGAGTGGTCCTCCGTTTCAGTTCCAGAATAAAGGTGGACTCTTGATTCATCGTCTTTACTTTCCTCTAATCTTTTCTGTTTTTTATTTTAACTTTTTTTTTGCTTTCCGTTTCATTTGAGAGTTTACTTTGCCTTTCTCAATCTCGCTCATCGTTTCTGGCTCGTACGTAACGGGACTTTCTGTAGCCTTCACGAATTCTGATCTATGTCTATCTTGACTTTTAGCATTCCACTGTCGGGAGAGTGTTTGGCTTCCAAGGGGGCATTCAGCTGCTTTGTGCCCTTCTTTGTTACATTTAAAGCAAGAGTTTAAGCTTGTTATTTCCCTGAAGTAGAGTTTGGCTTTGAAGGGGCCACTTTCTGTGATATTTTTTATTGAAATCTTTGGGAGATCAATGTAAACACATCAATGTAAACAAAACGCCTACCAGAAAGGCACTCAGTTAGTTCCCATTGCTATTGTATATAAGATTATGATATTGGCATCCTTAATTGCTTCTCATCTTGATTCCACCTAGACTATTATATTGATATCATTAAAATTGATGGCCTCCCATCGTGGCTCCGCTTGGACTTTAATATTGACATCATTTATTCCTTTGCCATCATGACTCCTCAAAAAAGATTAATATTATATTGGCATTTTATTGCTTCTCATTGTGGTCCCACTTAGATATTATATTGGCATCATCAACTGCTTCTCATCTTGATTCCGCCTAGACTGTGATATCAGCAACATAAATCACTGCCCATCGTGGCTTCACCTGCTCTATTTTATTGAGATCATTAATCGCATCCTGTTGATTCCGCCTGGGTTGATATTGATATCGTTTATTGCTTCCTATGTGACTCCGCCTAAAATATTACATTGATATAATTATTACTTCTCATCATGATTTCACCAAGATTTTTGTATTGGCATCATTAATGGCTCCCCATTGCGACTCCGCTCAGAGAACTTTATATTCATATCCTTTATTGATTTTCATAGTAATCCCACCTTGATTACTAAATTGGCATCAATTTTTGCTTTCCTTTGGGTTCCATTTAGTCTTCTGAGGCATTATTAAATTACTTCCTATCGGGATTCGATTCTGCTTAGCCTTGTATGGCATTATTAATTGTTGATCATTGTTACACCGCCTAGACTGTTGTATTGGCATCATTAATAGCTTTCTATCGTAACTGCGCTTAAAATATTATATTGACACCATTTGTTGCTTCCCATCTTGACTCCTCATATACTACGGCATCGCCTGAGATCACTTTGTGGAGGATTATAGTGTAATACGCACAAAACTTGCAAGCAAATCAAAAGTCGTGGTTTACAACATGAAATTACGTTAGTCGTCAGAGGTACCAACTTTACATCTTGAGACCAAGGATATGATGCTGCAATTTTTATTTTGGCATTGCTAAGAGAAAAGAAAATCCCTATTTGTGATGAATGCGGCACTGAGAGGGGAGCTCACTCATGTTAATTCTCATGCAATTTTTCCTTACAGTTTATCTCCCGTCTTTAGAGATATCGAAGGCTGGGAAGGTAACGAAGATAGAATGTTAACATAAGGTTTAAAGTTTTTTAACCGAGTTCTGCCGTTACTAAATACGTTCCCGTCTGGAGAACACTTTGTTTTATATTGTTACTTTAAAATCAGCGCGATAAATATTCGTGAACTTACTAACCTCGCTTGGTGATAGCTCGATTTTATAACTTTTTTGCTGTACTTTATTTCTTTGTTTTTATCGCTTTTCCGTTCTTCCTCTCTCGTTCCCCCTTCCCCCCCCCCCCCCCCC
>BLXT01003024.1:102878-115661 GCA_019648995.1 Plakobranchus ocellatus
CATGTACACATTTTCACTACCCTTGTCTTTACTGACGAGCTATCGAAATATTGTGACCCACTGGTTTATCTTATATCCTTATGTTTTATATACACATTCTCACTACTCTTGTTTTTACTGACAAGCTATCGAAATATTGTGACCCACTGGTTTATCTTATATCCTTATGTTTTATGTACACATTCTCATACCCTTGTCTTTTCTGACGAGCTATCGAAATATTGTGTCCCACCACTAAGTCGGTCCGCATACATTTTCGGCATGACAATAATTCGAAACCTTTAAAATTTATATTGATAACTATTATTTGGGAATTTTATTGTTTTATTTAACTGCTGCCATTTCAAAATCAATATAACTTTTTAAAACTCTTTTTTACAATGAGACACCAAATTATCAGTGCAGATACATCGATAAAGATTCCAGTTTTGTCATGATAAAGGTTGTTTGAGCAAAACAAAAATAATAAAGAGAAAAAAAAAAAGAAAAAATGAAGCGTACCAAATTTATTACACATATTTACAGATACACATTGCAGTTGCTGCTGCTGCTGCTGTTGTTGTTGTTGTTGTTGTTGTTGTTGTTGTTGTTGTTGTTGTTGTTGTTGTTGTTGTTGTTATTGATATTGATGATGATGATGATGATTTTAAGTCCAAAAAGTCTCTCCCATAGGCTTAACATCTCATGTTTTCGTCTCTGTTTCTCTCTCTCTCTCCCTTTCACTTTTGATTTTTTTTCCACCCATGCGCTGTTGGCTTTAAGCGAAAACTGCCATGAGGCTATTGATTTTATAAGAAAAAAATTACTTAAATGAAGAAGAAAAAAATCGAGACTTACACGTAGTGATGACTTCATGAAAGAGTTAACTTCAAGCGAGGTGACTTCTTTGAAACTCCACTGTAATTGAAGAATTGTGGAACACTTCAAAAACCGCTGCGAGTACAGCTACCAAATCTTCAGGATAAGTAGGTGATGGTGTAACTTAGAAACTAAAGCAACAGATTCCCAATATCTTTTGTCGAATATTCTATATTTAGGAAAAACGAGATCGGCCTTTTTTCCGCTATCCAACTTTTCAATGCGCTATTGCTTCACATTCGGTGCCAAACAAACGTTTGTTTTTATTTGCAAAAAAAAAACATACAAAAAAAACACACTCAACCTGTGCATTGAAAAATAAAAGATGCAAAAATAGAAAGAGACTGTTTTACATAAAAAAAAATTTTCGAGCATGATTTAGAATTAAGATCGAAGCCTAGAATGAGGTAGATATGTAAGTTTTGTAACAGTCTGTGTAAGGGCTCAAATATGACAAACACAAATCATGAGTAGACAATAATGTTTTAAACTATATATATATATTGGATTTGTGGGTTCTTCAGCCTATGGTCTTCTAAGCAAACTCTCCATAGGTGGCAATAAGAGAACAAATGCCCTAAGGCTACTAGCCGAAACAGCTGAGAACAGTTCTCGCTGGATATGGAGCAGAAGGAATGAAAGGTTGCTTCATAAGGATTAAAAAATCCCTAATGACAGGGCATTAAGTTGGTCGAAGTGGTTAGGTGCCAGATTTGTAACCAGAGTCATGACCTAGATGTTGCCGGGCCCCTTTAGAGTGTCAGGAGTTACAGGGCCGAAACAATGAGGGGGGGTCTTCTTCTCTGAAGACTCCCTGCTACCTCGCTCCCCAAGAGTTTCGTACTACTATACATGGATCGTCCATTGACTTACGGGAATAGGCCAGAGGACGTTCAGGAAAGACCGAAGGACTCCTGGAAAGATAGGTGACACTGGGAAAGACTAGACAACGAGGTCTTGTGGGCTAGCAACCCCTTGATTTCTTAAAATTGCTTCGAAGAAAAACAAAGAAAAATGCTCCCGTGATCCACCGAAAGGGGGAGAGAATGATGGATCAATCGGCGATTACTCGATGTTGACTGAAACCGCCCCAGGGACTACGAGGACAAGGACAGCTTGAATGTCGGTTTAGAAATGTACTATTCATGTATATGTGGTAGGAGATTTGCAACCGAAAGAGGAATGAAGATCCACCGGACTAAGATGGGATGTCTCAGTATGTCGTCTCAACAGCATTGCTATAGCAGATAAGACGTTGGAAAACCAAAGCCAGGTTAAAAACCACAGTGCTAAGGAAATCCAAGCTGAGAACCGAGACGATGTACTGAGATACCCCAGCAGAGCGACAAACGTCATAAGATCAATTTCCCACCAGGAAGTTTAGGAAAGCAATGGGAAGATCTGGTCAGCAAAATAGTCTTCAAGATTGACTCGCTACTCGGGAAAAGCACCCTGGAGCACAAGCTTGCCACTTTCGGTGATATCGTCTATCAAACCTGTCTGGATACATTTGGAGCGAAACAACACCAACCCAAATGCCCACCACAGAGAAGCAAGAGGCAGTTAGAAATGGACACCTTGCGTAAGCAAAAGAGGAAACTGAAGGAACAGATTAGAGCAGCAAATAGCGAAGAAACGAATGGGCTTCTAGTCATATGGCGCCAGCTGAAAGCGAGGCACTCAGCATTGAGCAGAGCTGAGTCCGCCAGAAAGAAGCGCAGCCAAAAGAGGAAGAACCAGGAACGCTTCATCAGGGATCCATTCCAGTTTGCAAGACAGCTCTTTCAACAACCCAAGTCCGGAACTTTGACATCAGATAGAGAAGAGCTCGAAACTCATCTGAAGAAGATCTATTCAGATGCCACTGGCGAGATACCCTTAGAAGAAACTACAGGCCTTGTATGGCCAGCTGCCCCAAGAATAAAGTTCGACAGCAAGCCTCCAAGCTTACAAGAAGTCATAGCAGTAGTAAACAAAGCTAGAGCTAAATCTGCTCCAGGGCCGAATGGAGTGCCTTATCTACTGTACAAAAGATGCCCCAACGTTCGGTCATAAGCACAGCTAAAGGAGAAATCCACCTTTCTTCAACAAGCTCAACAGTATTCACCACAGAAGGTGGAGTCAAAAAACGGCACGGAGGGTCGATCACAATAAGCACCCATAGAAAAGGTCTGCTCGACGGCTGCGACGATTGGGTGGTTTCAGCAGACCTCCCTGAATGGGAAAGACACCCTGATATTATCAGAATGACAGCATTAAGGCCTGACATAGTAATCCATTCTGCTTCAACACAACAAATTATCATGGTGGAACTAACTGTCCCCTATGAAAGCAGAATGGAAGAAGCCCATGCCTTCAAGGAAGAAAAATACCTGGACTTGAAAAAGAACTAAAAAAGGATGGCTATGAAGCTAAGGTAATGCCAGTAGAGATTGGCGCCGGAGGATTTGTGGGTTCTTCAGCCTATGGTCTTCTAAGCAAACTCTCCTTAGGTGGCAATAAGAGAACAAAAAAGGCCCTGTGACTTACAATTTTCAAATGTCATTCAATGACAGAAAGTTTCTTCCAGTAAGTGCAACTTTCAAAAGGACTGACGAAAGTAAGGCTAAGATTTTAGAAGGCTTGCTGGCAAAGAGAAGGGGGCGTAGGTGGCACAGTAATTAGCGATTCCATCCTGAGATCAGCAGGGACTTCCTATAGCGGAATTGAGCCCTAGGACCGGCGCCCTTGCCTGACGGAGGGCCTGAAAGCCTGAGATCACTTTGTTAAGAACTGGCTATATATATATATCCAACGAAGCAAAAAGAAGGCAAATCTGCCCGATATCTACCTGAAAAAGCTTGTTGCTTCAATCATTGCTTCTAAAATGAGACCTCTTTGAATAGTCTTTATGAAGTCTAGCGTCGCCTTTTCAAGTTCTATTAGCATGCTTTATTTCTGAGTCTTAAACACCTGCTTACAAAAATAACATTAGACAATACAGTGCTTTTAAAGTGGATGTCGTGAAAAACAAATGTCCAGAAATAAACAAGTACAGTATTTTTTTTTAATTAAATGATAATATTTTAAGCCAACACTTCGCTTACCTCACGAAGCTTTAAATGTCATGGAGCAGAGAGTAATTTAAGAAAACAAAAACCTTAGAGATGTGATATTCGCAAAATGCGTCGTGGTTAATTGTGCTCTTTTTTTTTTAATATTGATAATTTAAAAATAGGATGTTTGCCCAGAGGATATGATTACAATCCTGAAAAAGAGCTATATCTGGGTAAGCTTTTGTCACAAAACTTTTGTTATTCAAAATAATCACGTTGACTTTTTCCTTTTTTTTTCCTTGTGATCTACGTATATTATTTTCTTCTTGAAAAGTAATGAACAAAATTTTCTCGTAAACAAAGGGAAGAAATTAATGAATACACAGTGCAAGATTTAGAAAAAAAATAATCTGCCACACCCCTCAAAATACAATATAAGCTTAAATTTTTGCTGAACAGACGAGCTATTTCTCAGCTACCTTCAAAGCAGCAGTGAATGAGGTATCCAGCTGAAAATCTGATTTTACGAAAATCTGATCGCAAAAAAAATTTTTTTTTCTTGTTCTTAGCCAAAATAAGAAGATTATTATCCTCTAACCTCAATACTTAAACTGCAGTTAATGACCATAGAATAAATGCTATGGAACAATTATTTATTACATTAGACAATTAAATGGCATTCCTGGATTTTATTATTTAGACGGTTATGGACGTGCTCGATTACTGATACATTAGCGAAGACTGATGCCGTGGATTATGTCAAATTGAAAACAATTCCTTAAAATCATTGGCTTTTCAAAAACTAAAACAGAGATCACAAAAAGCTGATAATAATTTTATGCCCAAAATGTTAACGAAGAGTGCACAATCTTTTAAAAACCACCCTTCATTCAAAAATATAAACTTGGCACATGTTAAAGTTTTGAAGCTAGGATTACATCACTTGATCGAAATTAGTGCGTACTTTTCCTGTACACATAACATAATCTAAACCTGATGCAAACTCTCTGCATGTAAACATACAGCCTTACTTTCGGTTTCTTTTTATCTTTTGTTTCTTTAGTCATGACTAAAATCGAAACCATAATAGATTCCAGTTAAGCTTCTTCACAGGCCTTCATATTTCATCTTTGAGCGTTTTCTCACGTGAAGGTGCGTGAAACTAAAAATTAAACTTTGACATTTTTTAGAGCATAACCAAAACTAGCTGCTAAAGAGCATTTTTAAAGATATAATCTTTCTGTTGAGGCCATATTCCAATTCTTAAATAAATCACAATATTTTTTGTTTTGTTTTTTTTCTTTTGCTTGTGTGTGCTTACTTTTTTAACCTCTATTTTTAAGAGAATTTTCGAAAATGATTAATGGCTCGTAGTAGGTAAAATTGTCATAATTTTGAGCGGTGATGTATATATCTTTCAAGCACAAACGATAAGCTTTGTTGCCTTGCATCGTCCCTACTTGTCGTCACCCTCTATCCTGGCATTGAGCCTCGAAGACGTCAGTGCGTCTTTCTCTTCACACACCAGTTCAGCGTGTAGCGATTTTGCTCACCTTTTAGTATACAGCTTTGAAAAAAAAATTATCGGAGCCTATTGTAATTCATCCCATTCTAAACCCTAAGCTAGATTTAGGAACACGGTTACGAGGACAGGTGTCTGTTTAATTTGCTGTAATATTTCGAAAATCGGACCAGTCGGTTTCGACAAGTAACTATAGATAAAGCCTCAAAAGTTATAAATCTAACCCCAGGCTTATAATGTAATAAGAGAAAATAATTTAAGGAATTGCTAAAGAATCGACAGTAACGAATCAACCTATGCAATCAGTCTTCTTAAAAGGTATAATTTTTTAATTCTTATCTGGTCTAATTTTTTTTTTATTAAATCGACAAAATCTGCATCATACTGATAATTTAGATTGCATAACTTTAGTAGCATTTTACAGTGGTGTCTACAAGATTCTCTCTCTCTCTCTCTATCTCTCTCTCTCTCTCTCTCTCTCTCTCTCTCTCTCTCTCTCTTCCTCTTCCTCTCCCTCTCATTACAAAAATCTTAAGGGCACAATTATGAAAGTAGTCTGGAATTCTTTTCATGTATCAACATGAACCATAGAATCATAAGTTAAGTGTTTCTAAGGGCTTCTTTGTCGGAAACCATCACGGTGACGCCGTTATACCGAGGAAGATTAACCTTAATTGTTTTAAAAAGATCATCAGTTTTTATAACTAGTAGTCAAAGGTATTGATAATAATGAAGGAGAAGGCCATAAGAAATAAGGGGAAATTGCATTGTTCTATACAAAGAGCTGTCTTCAGAAAATTATATAACTTAGGGGAAGAGCGTAAGAGATAAGAAGGAAATTGCATTGTTGTTCTGTATAATGAGCCGTCTTCAGAACCTTATATGACTTGAGGATGTCTATCTTTTAACATAGTCCAATTTTTAATAATGATTTGTCCGCCCTAAAAGCAGTTTCTTAAGTCTAATATTTTTTCTTTATTTGCGAAATCCAAATTCCCTAGTCATGTTATGTTCCGACTAAAGCTAATTTAAAACCACTTTCTTGCAATTTTTTTTAATTTAGACTCTTGAATGAAAAAAAAACCGTTTTTGGTGCGTTTTTATGAATTTCATTATGTTGACAACGATTTTGGTTAAACGTCGATTTGGGTGTAATAGACATGCTCTAAATCAAATGGAGACATTTTATCTGTTTATAGCTCCCTAGTAAAACACTTAGGAAGGGCAGACAGGCTAGAGATGTTGGACGGTACAACTAGTCCTAAGCAGCACGACCTGCTCATCTTCAGAAACTGGATTTTTTAAAACTTTCAGTCCTTTTCAAGCATTTAAAAGTTTTTAATATGATTATTTTAATGGATTTGTTTCCTTTACATGGAAAATCGGTGAGTATTGATAGAAATTAGACCTAGATGGGCATTTATAAACATTGGTTTGTGCGCCCTTTTCAAAAACAGATTTTGTTTTTTCCAAGCGATCGTGTAATCTTCTACTTAGAATTTCACTTATCGAAATGCACTTCGATGGATTTTTGTTGAGAGAAATTCCTCTTCTTCATAATGACTTGGAGCTATGTCTTTGTGAATCAGTCAGTTCTAACCCTGATATTGCTTGCTTACCATGTAGCAGGCTTGGTTCTATTGTTTTTGTCTTTTTTTTGTGCTAGAAATCAACCCTGATGGAGCCTCATAGATAGTTTACACAGTAAAACGTGACATCATTAGTTTTGTAGCTGATTAAAATGTCTACCTGCAATATTTTGTTTTGCGTGCTTAATAACGTTTAAATAGGGTTATAAAGTGTCGTTTTGTAAACCCGTAAAACAACTGCAGGATTTTAAAATGTGCCCACATAAAATGGTATGACCTAGAGTTACAAATCTATATTTTTGTGGATTTTATTGAAGCCCCACAAAAATGTCTATAGGCATTACACGCTTGAGCTTAGCTCCATTATGATAACATTTACATATCGAAAGCTCAAATCCCACAGAGTTCTGGAGAAGGCTCATTCATAGTCCTACATATGATTTAGAGAAGGAAATAAAATATTTTTTCAAAGAAATCAAAGGATGGAAATAGATCAACTCTCTACTTTAATCTGGATCTGAAACAGTTCAAAACCTTTCTTTAGGTGAAGTATGTAATTTAGAAACGGAGTAAATATAAACTGAGACTTTATATTGCGGAAGATACACAAGCCGAATGCCAAACGAAGTTTGACATCATAGTATAGACAGACAATTCATGCCTTCAACTTTTCTGTACATTTGAAAGATTTAGATTGGAAATTGAAGACTTTGTCGCATATTAAAGAAAAGTGAAAAAAGGTAAGTTATTGCGAAAATATGGACATTTTAAATCTCTAAAATCTAGATCCAGATTTAGACATGAGATGCAATACTCAAGTCGGTTTAACTAATATAAATTTCCAGACATTTTAATCGATCAGTCAGTATCAGGTAAAATTCTTAAACAGAGACGATTGTGTACATTAAAAGAAGAAGGACTTATATTGGACCTTTTTGCTTACGCTATTAGGTTTAGAAATGTTCTAGATAAAGTAGAGAAACCTAATTTATTTATACGGATAAGCGAAAGATCTAGGGAGGAACAAATATAGCGAGCTCATCTTAAGGAATTTAATTTAAAAAAAAAACAAAAAAAACAACGTTTCAAACTTTCGACAGCATTTAAAGTTATGTTAGGCTTGTTTAAGTGAATTTAGTTCCTTTGCGTAAAAAAAATCGTAGGAATTTGAGTTGAATTAGATCTTAATGGGCTTTTATTACATATACTTGTTTGTCCACCCTTTAAAAATAGATTATGATTTTTTTCCGAGCTATGGCGAAATCTTCTATTGACAATAGTATTCTACTATCACCGTAAACCCACAAGTTGCCACACCCATCTTGAGCCAGGTTTTCTGTGCGTCAACAGAGCAGTCACTTCCTTTTGTCATGTCAAGGCGAAGAGATTTGATCGTCTATTTTTCATTTATAAACTAGAAATGGCGACTCTTTATGTGTCTGTGGCAAAATTCTTGTGTCTCGGAAGAAATTTTGCATACTGGGGTTTCCCTTGCGGTATTATGTTAGCATTAAGACGCCTATCTAAAGACTTCACTTTGAAGTAAACCATTGCACATTGGTAAATATTCTTCTGAAAAGTATATTTAAATAATTAAAAATTTAACTAAATAATATATTTTTGAACTAAATAAATAATATATTTTCTAGCTGAATAAATAACAAGGCACCGGACAAAATAAGCACAACTACCACCGTATATAGTACACAGTTGATTCAATCATACACAGAATTATTAATTTTTATGGTTCAATCGAGAATCGGCTATGGATTTTTTTTGTGTATATAGCCTGTCCACAACAAGCTGATCTCAGAATGTCAGGCCTTCCATCAGGCCAGGGCGCCGGTGACGGGGCTCGAACCCACGACAAAAGGGCCCCTGCAGATATCAGGGTGGTTTTGCTATCCTTCGTGTCACCACAGCTCCCTTCAGCTGTGCCAAATCTTCCATTTTAATATAAGCGCACTGACAAAAAAAATGTACATATGTAGTTGCCTTTCAGTATTTGGCGTAATGTTGTGACGTGACAATTATGTTTCATTTCAGCTGGTCACGAAAGAGAAGTTAACTGTCAACCTGAAGGCCAACGTATTCTTTCAAGGGACATCTGAACAAGAGACAGTACCACCTAGCAAAGCGGTTAGCCCACTTAGAAAACTAAAAAATAACAAATAGATATGAAGCTGAGTTATCACCTATAATTTTATCCAATATGGTGTATTGTCGCCCTCATCAGGTTTTTATTGTAACCCTGATAATTATAGCGGTTTCGCGGTTGTTTGATACGGCCGATCCATCATCGGCTTCTTCAAACACATCAAGTACCAGAGATCAATCAAGAGCTAAGGTAGTCACTGATCGAACAGGTTTTAGCGAAAGACAAACTCCTACCAACACGTTATCATTTGTGAGCCAACCGTCATGTTTTCCAGGAAACCTGAGGACTTGCTTTAGTTGTGTGCAACCATCCTGTACATCCAAAGAGGACGAAAACGATAAGTTTAACCAAAGTCAGCCCCACATAACAGAAGGTAGCGATTTTATCGAAGCCAAAAAGAGCTCAAATGATCGGTTTAAAGAATCACCAACTTCTTTGTTAAATTCCAGAGAAGCCGTCAACACCCAATCCAACGTGCCAAACACAACAGCAAAAAGTTTTGAAAACAAATCGGATGCCGACATTGTAGAATCAATTCAACGTGTCCATCATTCATTTTGGCCAACTGGTAAAATTAACAGTGCTTTAAACTCTGATCAAAGCATTGGCAACACTGTAGGTCCAAGTTTAAGTACTGAGAGTGAGACTGACTTTAATTATAGTGAGATTTCCATCTCTATAGAAGAAGATCCCCTGCTCCGCAGCTATTTGAATTATAACCAAGTTACTGAAAGTACCTTCATGGGATATGAAAATGACATTGATTTATCATTATTTACCTTCACCTGCCAAGGCCGCTGTGGCGAGAAAATCTCCTTCCCGTGTTCCTGCAGTGCAACTTGTTTCCTTTACGACACCTGTTGTGATAACATGGCACAAGATTGTCCACGTATCTTAAACGAAGGACGGGCCAAGTTCAGCCATATTCGCACAGCAGATATCACCTGCTCTAACTATCCTATTTACATAATCGAAACTTGTCCCCGCTCAGCGAAAGAAAATGACGGTCAGAAAGACATTGATACGGCAAGTGTGATGGGAAACGTGTTGGGAAAAGAAAATACGAGCTTGGGGTTAAAAAATAGGTTCTTACCCCATGTTGGTACTACTTTAAAAACAGAAGTCTTGAATGATTTTAACTCGACAGATTCTGTAAAGTTTCGTGTAAATACCAAAAGCTCGATCGCACAAATACTCATTGCGGCCCTGTCTAACGCCCCAGTCACCGACTCTGTTACAGGTGTAACTTTTATTAACAGGACTATTTACGACTGCCACAAAATGCCAGAGAGCACCGCTTTGCCGTGGCCGATGAGGCTCAATTATACCTTTTTAAATCCTACTAAATTAGAGGATTTCCACTTTGTGCAAGAGTTAAACGAATATCAACCTGACTTCAACTTAATCACTTTCAAGGCTCATCAGTGTCAAAAAGTCATTAAAAAAACGTGTAATCGAACTGCCAACTTTGGAACGCTAACTGAAATATTTTTGAAGGAATGTGAAAAAAGAACTGCTGTAGTTTGGTCTTTACCTCAATCGTATTATCGTAATATATTTTGTGCTCTCTGCAGTGACGGCAGGCACATTACTGAATATCGCCTCTTCAGACCCCACCATTTGGCGTTCAAAGGGCCAGAGCTTCACATCTTAATGTCTCTGTCCCATCCAAATGTAATAAGTGTGAAAGCAAACAATGCATTTGCCTCCGGGACTCATGCTCGACTTTCGTGGTCTACTGTGAAATGTTCGATTCAAAATGAGAAATCTTTAGAATTAATCTCAGACCGAGAGGATTCGGAGTCAGACAGTCGAACATTGTGTTCAGTAACTTGTCACCATACTTCTTTTCTGGTCCGATCAGATGGACACTGCAAGGCCGATCACGAAGCGCTCCTGGCGCTAGCGGATGATGGACTTGCGCCACTCTGCCCAGCGGCAATTGCAGGTATGGCTCGATTTGTTGTGTGCAGCCTGAAAAAAAAAGTAGAGAACCTTAGTACGGCTGATTTCACTGCACCGTCAGTATCAATTGTCTTTGACTCTCGCCTCAAAAGAAATCTTTACGTTGTGAAATTACGCATGGCTTTACCAAAGATAAGCTCCCACATTTTTTCCATGTCTGAGAAAAATACAATCTCAAATATTGTTCTTGTAGCTCGTTTGGCCAAAGCTTTTAAAGATTACCGAATGTCTCGAAGTTTATGCTCAGAGAAAAAGAAAGCAAACGAAAACACAGACCTGACCGTCATACGTTCCTCGACACTCGCGGATTATGCTTCCAGATTTGTTCAAGTGGACTTAGCGCAAGGTATGAAAGCAATCCGTGGTCCAAGAGTGGACGATCAAAACAGAACCACAACTGTGTGTGCCGCTCCATTCGCCATGATAGATTACTTGTATGGGCTTGACCTCTATTGCATGGACGATCATCTGTATGAACGTGACTCGACATGGCTTAGCGAGTTCCGCAGTTCTCCATGCTTCCGTCACCTGGAGTCGCTGGGTAGCAATGAGGCTACCACTGTCGTGGAGAGTCAAGAAGGCTGGCGTCAACGGATGCTAGGGCTGCTCCATATTGCTGCAGCTCTTACCTGGGTCTATTGTTAGGTACTAGCTCAAGAAAAGATGTAGGGAAGAGTGGGTAACCTTGTACTTACAGTGATCCCCTTCAAATAGCAACATCTACATAGTTAGTCTTTCCTAATAAAGATTAATTGTTTGAGTGCATAGAGTTCAGTTATTACGTAGGTGATGGTAAGCCTTTATTTGGGGGAGGGGAGGGGGCAGGCGCAAGTAGGCGGGACTGAACTCACTGCTAGGACAAAGGGTCCCTGTAGATATCTGGCTGGGCGGAGGGGGAACAATGACAAAATGAGATGGGAGATGGGGAGAGGATTTGATTGGGTGGGGGTCGGGGGTCATGACAATGAGTAAAACCACTTTTGAAATATCGATACCCAGAAAAATTTTGGTCCTAGATATTATTTTATGACTCAAGTGTGCATAATGCTCTACATTCTTCTTCAAGTTTTTTTTTTGTTTTTTTTTTTAAAGAAGGTTTTATTTTACAAATCTCAAGGTAAAAAATAGACTTCTATGTTGAGATTATCACAGCCAAAATCTTCATGTATTACGGAGTACAATGCTTTGTTTTGTAAGAATTTTTTCATTTCTCCATCTCTTTCATGATTTTAAAAACTCAATTTTACTGTATCTCATGGCTATGTTGAGGCAGTTTGTTATATAAAAAAAAAACCACCAAATATTGAGGTTTTAGCATCCATTTTCTTGAAATACTTAGTAAAATTAATTTGTAAGTTTCTCTCGTTTCATCTTGGAGCTGCAAGTTCCATCTTAACCCTGGAGGCCATTTCCTTCGATGCTGTTTAGATCTGGGAGTTACTTGTAGCGAATGTTATTTTAACGGAATTGCCGCTCTTTGAGCAGGCAATGGGTCTAAGTCTTTATTATCATGCAGAAATAAGATAATCTTAGTGCTTTAGCGCTAAAGTTTCTATAGTCCTCTCTATAAACGTATCTTTCTTCCATTTTACACGATGCACGTATTGATTCAAATAAATATAAAACTAGGAGTAGTTTGCAAAAGGCACACACACA
>BLXT01003024.1:227701-238105 GCA_019648995.1 Plakobranchus ocellatus
CTTGATGTATTGAATGAAATGGCAAGTTTTCATGTGTTGTAAACTTTCTCAATCTTTTTATTCTAATTTTGTATGACTTTATGAAGATGAAATATTTTGACAGCTGGAGTCTGCAAACCAGCCCAAAGTGGTCACATTTTGCTTATTTTACATGCAATTTTTAAATAATTTTCCCGAGGGGGCATGCCCCCGGACCCCCCTAGCCAATGCTCGCACCTTTGGCACTCATGTTATGATTTTCAGTCTTTTTTTGTGCTTGGCCATTCTCAGCCCTGCTGTTAATCACTTGATCTAAGTAAAGCAAGTTGGACATGCTCTACTATACTACACCAGTAAATAAAAGGGAAATGATTATTTATTATTATCCTTAGGCTCCAATCTAGTTAGACCTCACTCATTGCACGCAAGGTAATCATGAAAATGATTTGTGGGCCAGCTATTACCTATGCAGTTCAATGAAAAAAAAAGAAAAAACTTCTTTTATCCCTTTTCTGGGAATAAATACAACTCTTGCTGTATCGACACTTAACATTAAGAACAAAAGTTGTCGTTATTACCGAGTTCCACTGTATTCAGCTCTAGGAGAAAAAGGCTTCTTGTGGGCAGTTAGAAACAATGTTTTTGTTACAGACATCTCAAAGATATTGTTTAGGTCAGCTTGTGTTGGCTTGTATTGTTTTTTTCTTCCCGGGAATTGAGTTTGAACTTTTTTTTCATATTGTCTACCATCTTTGATTAATTTGAAAAAATTTCCCAAGTCAATCTTGCTGTCTGTCGCGGTGTGAATCATTTTTACAGACCTGCCAACCCAAAACTGTACTTCAGAGTAATTCTAACCCTTACTCAGAGTAATTTTAGGCAACTGCAGAGGTACGTGAATTCAAAATAGAGAAAAATTGAGAGCTTTATATCTTTTTGCCTCGCGTTGGATCGTGGTGTCACAAAGCCCATTCTGTAAACAAAGTGCTCCTCGCGGTTGGTAGAGCTTTCTGGACAACGCACCCAGTGTAAGTCGTGTGGCTTAAGCCATCAGTCGAAACCTTTTTTTTTTCCACTTGTGTGCTTTGTTATTGAACCTAGCCCTTCATGAACAAAATGATCACATCCAGTTAAGATGCGTTGTGGTAATCAGATTTGCTATGATCGTGTTCGATACGGCATAATTGTATAGCGTTTAGAGAAATATTATTGAGCAAGAAAAAAAAATTGAATCTGACCCTGTTCGCTTGTTGAGCATAACTTTCGCAAAGTTCGGCGCAAAGCATAATTTTTTCTCGTTGGCGTAATTTTTTATGCTCTGAGCGTAATGTTGGCAGATCTGTTTTTATGCATTTCCATCAATTAATTTTTTTAATTATTTAAAACTGCATATTGCTCCTCTTGTAAGATTTCTATATCTTTGTTTTTCTTTAGTGTTAACATTTTTTTTCAGCCTTTGAACTCCTCATCCCTATCCAATCTATCCTTTATTTCCACATGTCTCCCCCTTGATGCTTTTGCTTGAAATCGTTCCTCGCTTCCCCCAGGTGATAAGCCTCGGTTTTGATGTTGATGTCGCACGCAGAGCTCTAGAGATTTCTTGCGGCAGCATTCAGCGCGCTGTAGACCAGCTGTTGAGGACTGGGGGGATTTTGCCTTCAACCTCAGCATCGGCCTCATCTGCGTCGGATTCTGTCTCAGCAATGTCTGCATCTTCCTCTGAATCAGGTAAAAAGGTCCTTTCTCATTCAGTAAATTTGGATTTTTTTTCTTTCTTTAAGCATGCTTCACTGCCTGCATAGAATAAGTCAAAGACCATCAATATGGAAATTTCATTATTATTTGCAAGATTCTGTTCAAGGCACGAGTGACAAAACATTTTTGAAATGGAAAAGAGCGAAACTGGAGGTGTTGAGGATGAGAGTACATTTAACAAAACATCTCGAAGATGTGCAAATTTGTATTGCTGTAACTTAGGAGACAAAAATTAATCAACGGCAGTCACTTTGTGCATGGAAATTATACTGGTGTAAGTCTACACATGTATATTGCTGTCAAAACACCTGATGGAATTCTGTCAACTATACTGCCATCACTCTTTTTATTTGTCTCTGTCTTACTCAATACATTCAATGTACTAAGCTGTATATAAGCACAGAGAGTAATACATGGGAAAATTTTATTTTCTCATAGGAGTATGTTGACTTTCAAAAGTATTGCAAGCAATTTAATGCAAGGTGACTTGTGGCAGTATTACTTGATTAAATTTTGCATTATTTAAAATGTCAATGAATCACATCTCAGACAATGGAGTCAGATTGTGTTTTCTCCTTCAATTTCAAAACTACATTTTTCTGGTTACGGTAGTTTTACACACAGGCTGCAATGTATAAACATAGTATGTGTGAAAGGAAGGATTTATGTAAGCATTAGTTGATTGCTAAGGAAATAATGTTTCCTTGACAAGAAAACTGTGATCATAAAATGCAAATAATCTGATAGAGGTAAAGAAGATGTCAGATCCCATCTGATCTTCATACCAGGGTAAGCTCTAGTCAGGTGAGCATTTATAACTTGGATTTTGAATATTGTGCAACCGCCAACTGAAGTGCACCATCAGCAAGTGAAAGTGGTGAAGATGTCAATGAAATTCCCAATGCTTTAAATACAATATTTTTTTTTCTGCCAACAATCAGGTGAAAACTGTAAATTTTTATGTAGTTTTCCTAACTAAGCTGATGAGTGCTATCTGAGATGCCTTCAGTCAGTGTTTCTATCACCATTTTTTTCCCAAATGTCTCAATTTTCAATGACATTTTTTAAAATAAAACAGCTACTGAATTTCCAAAAAGTAAAAATGTAGACATTAACCCTAGAAGTATCACTGTGCAGTAAAACATATAATTATAGTGGGATATATTTATTATTCATAGTAAATATCTACAGAGAAATCAGAACTATTGGCCGGTTTGATAAGCCCTTGGCACTTCTTGGGTTAATGCAGACATTGCCTGGACTCAGCCTTCATAGTGTGAAAGTTAGCGCAAGATCAGAGAACCAATTGAAATCAAGCTCTGCCATTTCCTTTCCTGTTTTTGTAACCCAGCATCAGTGGTGCATCTTTTAAAAATAATTGTTTTTTCTTTAAACCTCCTACTCTGTGAATCGCTTTAATTTTTATTCTTTTTTGCATGTCATCTGTAGTTGTTTCAAATAGAATTTCATGCAGTTTTAACACAGGGATTCTGGGGTCCTGTTCTGAGACTGAACTTTCTGTTGACTTTCCACCTCAGGCAACAATCTGACCACCAGACTGAGATCAGCTAAAACTAAGATAGACATTCTGGCCTTCAAAACCAAACAAAACTCATTACAATGTGAAAGACCTTAAGGCGGTTTGACTACAAGCGCTTTTCAAAAGTCATATGATTTATCTCTGTTGAAAAATGTAGAGGATACAGTCAATGTATATTTTGTGTGACTAAAAGCATTAACATGTTCAAAAGTCATATGATTTATCTCTGTTGAAAAATGTAGAGGATACAGTCAATGTATATTTTATGTGACTAAAATGAAATACAAAGTCATTAACATGTTTTGTGTGACTAAAATGAAATATATTAACATGTTCAAAAGTCATATGGTTTATCTCTGTTGAAAAATGTAGAGGATACAGTCAATGTATAGTTTGTGTGACTAAAAGCATTAACATGTTCAAAGGTCATATGATTTATCTCTGTTGAAAAATGTAGACAATACAGTCAATGTATATTTTGTGTGACTAAAATGAAATGCAAAGTCATTATTATGTTCAAAAGTCATATGGTTTATCTCTGTTGAAAAATGTAGAGGATACAGTCAATGTATATTTTGTGTGACTAAAATGAAATACATTAACATGTTAAAGTTGCTTTCATTTGTTGTGTATGGTTGTTCCCTCCCCTTTCATCCCACCAGATCTGTCCACCACTGAAAATGGAGAATCCTATCGACGTAAGAGGGAAGAAGAGAAAGCGCACCTTGAGTCATTCATGTCAGACATTAGCAAAGACCATTATGATCACCTGGACTTGGCTCTAGTGGAAGAGAGAGATGTGCTGAATGTATACAAGGCCCTAGTGAAAGACCTGTCCACCTCCAGACCGGCTTGATGTCTATGCAGACCTGAGAACACTTGTTTTTGTTTGTTCTCGTTTTTGCCTCATTAATTTAAGATCTCTATTTTTTTTAAACTGGTTTTAACTGCATTTTGTGAGTCTACGATACATCTGTCTGGAGACCAGTCCCAGTGAGTCACAAGTTACGTGATGAGCATTTTCTCTATTGAAATAGCCTGAAATTTCTCTCCGTGAGCTTTGCAAAGGTGAAAACGGGAAAGAGCTCCACTGAATCTCAGCCAAGTTAAATATTAGATTTTAACTTTTTAACTTTTAAAATATGGGTGGGAAAAAGTTCAATTTCTGTTTTTACTCAAAAGTTTTATACATGACATGCGACTCATTAGGATTGGTCTGAAGACACAGAGGACTTGACCTTTGATTCCCATCATACATTTGGTCTCTTCAAAATGTTTGTTGAAAGAAATGCGTAATTGCAGCCACAATCATCTCGTATGTTTGGCTACAGAAAGGGAAAAATGATGCTTTTATCCCAGTGTTTTGATCTCTTTTAGTTTCCTCTTCATTGGTGATTAACATCGATATAGATATTTCTGCATTTGTCTCACAGAGATTTTCACATTGCTAAAAGTGTATGAGCAATAATTAAAAAAAAAAAAAAAAATTGATCTCATTAGTCATGGGCAGCGTGAGTAACTCGGGCACTGGGTGAGCACTTGATTCTACACTGACTCAAAAGTTTATGTTATTGAAAATTGTAATGTTCCAGCAGCAAATATCTTTGATCTTATATCTGTATGTTAGTTACACTTTTTAAAATGAGAAATAAAAATATAAGAGTCGTCATATCTTTGCAAAACTACTTATGGAGAAGTCTGTTTAGTTCTCACTGCTCAGAGGAAATAAACGTTTGGTTTATCCTGGTCAATACAGGAAAGCTTGCAATCTCCATTCAAAGTACATGAAAATTGTATTGAAACTGTGATAAGTATGGAATATACTATGAAGCCTTAGGAACATCTAAACTATAATCCATCTTTTATTTAAAATAATAATAATAAATAATGGATATGTTGTGGGGGTTTTCTTCCTTGTTTGTTTGTCATGATACTGAGGCAGTTTTGATCTTTTGGTCAATCCATTTACTTTATAGAATATATGCATTCTATTTGATATTGTATTTTCCGTTTTGTAAGCTGTAGTCTTTTGGCATCATGATTTTAGAAACAATTTGATGAATCTGTATACAAAAGGTTACTTTACATTTTTGTGGTGCCTTATCAAGTCAGTACTGCTTCACCTTCATACAAAGTCAGACAAAATTATTTATTTCAGTTTTATGGCACTAAAATTGTAGAGTTTCTTGGACAACCTGGGTTTTGATGTTCATATATTTTTTATCTATATTATTCTGGGTCTAAAACATTTCTGTTTCATTGTTCATTGTGGTGCAGGTGCTTTTTTTTTTTTGTCTACACAGGTTGGCAAGAAGCTGGTTTGGAGATTTTGTTGTTGTTGTTATTGTTTGTTTTTTTTTTTTTGTATTATTAAATACCTTCAGACCAGACTTAATGAGTTGAATGTGGTACTTTTGAGAAAAAAAGGATTTAAAGTTTTTTTTCTCTTCTTTTCACTACTATTTCCAAAAAGATAAAAACCAGAATAAAATGGCAAAGAATTATTTTATCTCTGTCCAGTTCTGACCGTTATAATGATCAAAATGTGACTTGTGATTCATCAGTACGGGTCCCGAGACAGACCATCTCTAGCAACCAGGGTAGTGTTGAAAACTAAACATGTTTTGTTACGAAAGGGCAACAATACTTTTACTATCTATATATGTTTATTGCTGGGAAGATGTATGATGACAGCATCAGTCAACTGTCAAGGTGACAGTAGATTTACCTTAATGAGACTTGCAGACAATGCAGAGGCCTGTGGCAGTGTGCAAGTAGCCCAGTAGATTAAAAGTGCATGTTTTCTCAAAACTTGTTTGCCCTCTGACTTTTTTAGGACTTATCCTGAGATGTCTTTCATGACAATTTTTTTTTTCATAGTTTTTATATTTTGAGAACTGGATATTTTCTTCTTTATTGAGAAAGATTGTTAAAATCCATGTCTAAGATTTTTTATGTCCACACATACATGTATGTAATAATGAGTTCAACAAACCATTTCAAATGAGTCTAATAGTCCACATTTTTGCTTGCGGGCTTTTCTATGGCAGAAGTTGTGAAGGGTTGTGTAATTATTTACTGTAATTAAAAATTTTTAATTTAAAAAAGAGGACTGCTATGAATCATATTCAACCCCTCCGAGCCCACACAGACTGGTTTAAGAACT
Organism: Plakobranchus ocellatus; assembly: GCA_019648995.1. Lineage (NCBI taxonomy): Eukaryota > Metazoa > Mollusca > Gastropoda > Plakobranchidae > Plakobranchus > Plakobranchus ocellatus. The sequence goes on from BLXT01003024.1 coordinate 234,142, forward strand.
ATCGCTTTTCTCTTGTAAGATTTTGTATCCAGGCACATGAACAGTATCTGTTTGTTGTATGCTTACACTACGCAATGGGTTTAAAGCGTAATTGAAGCTATTACTATTGGGTATATCCTGGATAAAGCTCTGGGCAGAGTTCTGCTTCACTTTATTACCAAAACCTGCTTGGTTGTTTACTGCGATGGATAGGCAATTGATGATAAAACTTTGATTCTGTGAAGGTTATAAAATTGGATTATAGGGGGGGAGGGAAAGGAGAGTCATTAAGCAGAAACCACACCAATCTTATTGTCTCTGAAAAATAGATACTTGTTTTGTTTGTATAAGCAAATAATTTCTCTTTCCCTTTGCTATTCAACAATGTATATTTTTATACTTCCTTAGATGAACTCTTGATGCGAACTATGTACAAGAAAAGGCATCAATTGCACTTAGTACATCAAGATGCATATGTTTGATTAACTTTGGTACATTTACCAAAGAAAGATCTAAAATGGAATATAATGTAGTCAGTAAAAACAGTGTGACCCTAACCTTTTGGTTCCCTTGTATCTTTACATTTGCATCAGGTATCACAACCATTTCTACATCAGATGAAAGTGATAGGAAAAAACCTCTCCATAGTTTACATGTCAATATAACAGAAGCCTGATCACCTTCGGTTTTATCACATATTTGTAGGTTTTACAGGGGTTTTTTGCCTTTAAGTGCATTTGCACAAAATGATTTGAACCTGAATGAGTACTTGATATTGTATGATGACGGGAATGCACATGTAAAATAACTGTTTTATGTGATGTTATATATATCTAGTGCCTCTTTTTGCTACATATAAAGGTTTTTACATTATTCAACGAGAACATGGCAAAATAAACAAAAAGAGACCACTTCCATTTTCCTCTTTCTTCTTTTATTACATTATCTAGAGTTCACAAAAAAGTCACAACAAAAAACTTCTAAAATATGAATAATTCAAGTCTGTCAAATGGTTCTCTTACAAAAATATTTATACACAAATTCAAACAATCTGGGACAGCTGAGATGTGTAGAATACATTGCTTGTGAAGCAGTCACACGTCGTTTCTCACCCATTCATACGTAATTGATGCTACCGAAGAATTCAACAAACTCATAACCAGATCATGAAAAAAGAGAATGCAAATCAATAATAAACATTAACTTATTAAGTTTCTAGTTCCTCAAATCAATAAGAACAGAAGTGATGAGGAGGAGAAATAATTTCCAACATGGTAAATATGTATTTGATGTAGCTTCAATTCAATCAACTAAAGGCAACATAAGACCAATTTACACTGGAAAACCTAGATTCATTCCAACTGTTTACAAACATCCATCTGTGATATTTAAAAAAAAATGAAATTTGGTTATTTTAGCCTGGTTTGAAAATATGAGAAAATTAGGATTTGTTTGGATTCCAGGAAACAGACAGCATGTACATTTATTAGAGAATTTGCTAGCTAAAGAGATTCATTGCACAGTACAGGGTAGCAGAATGTGTAAAAAAAAAAAAATTTTTTTTTTAAGTATTCTTTTATCTAAACTAGAATAAAAGTACTGGCTGAGTTGCATCAGTGTCCATTACCGATACCTGAAGTCAGGGCTTTATTGTTATTCTAAAAGAAAAACAAAATAACCTAGAAAATATGATTGCACAAAATATTTTCTTGCTTGTGTTTTCTATTGCTCTTACATTCTACATATTTCGTGTCGAGAATGTTGAAATAATTAAAGAGTATTGGGAAAAAAAATTGTGTGCGTCAGAATGAATATGCACATCAAGGTTGGCATGAGGCCATGGGACTTTGAGTTGGTTTTGCCGAGATGGAATTACCACGGTGGATGTGGATGGACATGAAGCACAGTGACGAGTGATGGCAGAAAAGCAGCAAGATAACAGATTAACATTGAAGCATATATGTCATACATGTGTGCAGTTGGTACACATACAAACACCGTCTCGCGGGAGACAACTGGGTGTGGCTTGTGCGGATAGTAATACAGACTTGAGGCAAGGGATCAATTAATGGACAGCACCAAAATCTGAACTGTTAGCACACCAAAAAACAATACGATTTTGTGTAGCTCTAAGCTGCTTTTAAAAAAACTTTGTTTGAAATGATGAGCATTGTAAATTGCTTTGATGTGAGTATAAAAAATGTTAGCATCACCTGAAGCTATAGTACAAGAGACAAAGAAAATTTAAAAAGTCACCTCCTATGCTCACCTTTCTTTAACGCTACTAGTAAAAGTCATAAACAATGTGTTCAAATATTCAAACGTTGAAAAACTATTGATATCTATTACCCCCGCGTGCACACACACACACATACGCACAAAGTGTACAATTGATTTTAAAAAAACCACACTGATTAAACTTAGATTATAAAATTAAAAACTACCTCTTGCTACACCAATATGGTAGTTATGATAAGCCAGAACTGAATGTTTTATATGCAAGAAAGGAATAGAGTGAAACTTAGGGGAAAATTAGCAAGAGTGATCCAACATGATGCTGAATGCTAACAATGCTGGTGGTGCAATGGAATCAAAGTACATAGCCCAAGGCATTACTATGATTTTAAACATTATGTTACAGCAATAAACTCAATCTTTGCCTCCAGTCACCAATACCGAAAATAAATTTCAGCACATTTAAAGATTTAATGGTGTGTTCATCCTTTCCTTACAGATCTAACATATGCCTCAAAATATATAAGACTTGGAAATTCTATTGATTCACAAATATATTTTATGTTACAGAATATTCATATGCACAGCACTAGATGTTCAGTGTAAACCTTACAACCTAGTTGACACTGCCATGCCTAACGTATGTGAAAAAAAAGTTTGGTTGCTTTTTTTTTTAGTGTAGATTGTTTCTATGAAAAGTCTGAATCATGAATCAGCATGGCGATTATCAAATCTTTTGTTTGCTCAGCCTCATGCAGTCCAGGGCCAGGGCCTCATGCCCAGCTCAGCTCATCTTTACTACCAGTACCATGATTGCTTTCTACTTCACCCAGTTGCTTTACTTGTTTGTGCAGCCTGTCCACTGCAATGTGATTTCAAGCTTTAAGGCCCTCCTTGGTGGAGGGCTTTTAACTCAAAACCCACACCTGCAGAGTTCAGGGCAAGTTTACTAGCTTTTGGGCTGGGCCATTCACTGAAGAGGGTGGAGGGGAAGGGGCTGATAGAGCAAAGCATATCATTGCTGCTAATGTGTGGAGCAATTCAAATGCTAGAGAAAGGGTTTCCATCTTTTCCTAACAGATTTTGCTAGTAGTTTTCTTATCTTGTCAGAAAATTGCAAAAGCATATCCGGACTCCCATTTGTACCTCTGAAATGAAAGGGATAGGAATAGAGAAAGATAGAGACGATTGATGAAACCAAGCCTGCAGAGAAAGACAGATGAATATAACAAAAGTGCAAGAGTACTAAAATCATAAATAAAATGGGCAAAACAGGAATTTAGAGCAACATAGTAAATAATTCAGAAGCTCTACAAACCTAGCAAGCACAGGGGAACAAAAGAGAAGAACTCTTTTCTCCAGACATCTCAGCAGCTGAGAGCTCTTTTTAAAAATGAGAATGACTAGTCTTAACACTTTTAAAGCTTTTCTCTCCCTTTTTTAAAGCAAGAGTATGATCAGAAGAAAAAAGAGTAGCAGTGGTGTAGTGATAGCAGAAGTGGTGGTGGTGGTGGTGGTGGTAGTAGTAGTGGTAATAGTAGTAGTAGTAGTAGTAGTAGTAGTAGTAGTAGTAGTAGTAGTAGTAGTAGTACTAGTGATAGCAGCAGCAGCAATAATAGTGCTAGTGTAGTATAGTAGAAGTAGTTGTAGTGGTGGTAGTAGTAGTAGTAGTAGTAGTAGTAGTAGTAGTAGTAGTAGTGATAGCAGCAGCAGCAGTAATAGTGGTAGTGTAGTATAGTAGAAGTAGTTG
>BLXT01003024.1:242580-254647 GCA_019648995.1 Plakobranchus ocellatus
CTTTTTTCTTAAAAACTTACAAGAAGGACACAGGCCCCCATTTGAAAAGAACAATGCAGTGTTCTAGTTTGCTTTTCTTGCCTTTTATCTTTAACCACAGAATAAAAGTTAAACAAAAACACTACACACATGTACTTACACTTAATATTAATTATATGTATATATATGTATATATTTATGTTAATATAATAAATACGCACAATGTCTAACATGTAGGTCACAACAAGTTTACAATATCAAGCATAGGAACTTTTTTTTTTACACATAACATTATTTACATATACATTTTAAACTTCTGTTACAAAATTTGCATTTTATCTCAGCCCTTAGAAGTTTTTGCCAGGAGAAAAAAAGGCAAAGGAAGCCTCAAAAGGAATACACCTTGAGAGCAAAAGTAAACATTTCATTCCATGAGCTTAATCCCATAAAAAATATTCAGGGTATAATTTTATTCATAGGTCTCAGATTGCCTTCCAAACTACATGTCTTGAGACCAATTCAAACAAACAAAAAGTCCCAAGCTGCTTTTTTTGACCATTGTAAGTCTCTGACAGAATTGGTCAGAAAAGAGTTTTAAAGATAGAAAGAGTTTTGCAATGGCAAAAACTGGATGGAGAAGTTATGAATCTGTGGCAAAAAAAAAAAATTAATTTTTTTTTCACATTTTTGGGGGGAAAAAAGTCATCAAAAAAAGAGAAGGAAAAAAACCACTGAAAGTTCTATCTTCTCAAAAGTGTTACATTGCAACATCTGTTTCCTTAAGACTGGTCTTACAACATAAAATCATTTACACAAGTTAAAACAAAGCAGTCCTCATATGATGTCTTAAAACCATTCTTAAGGAGTTTGAAATTGCCAATAAAATTTGAAAAATAAGAATTTTTATCCTTCTTTAGAATACTTTGTAAAAAATATAAAACGCTCATTTTTTGGGGTCAAATAAACATTCACCCTAACCAACCTTTACTGACAAGTGTTTGTAAAAAAGATGTGGAAAGAAACATGGGACAAAATCCTGTTTTACAATCTGGTATCAAGACATATGTTGCTTGCAATCAGTCTAAACTGTCGTAAATTTTATACTGGCATGCACTTGTGTATATATGTGTGCCTTGGACTATCTACACCTCAAGCACAGGGCTCAATCTTGAGAATAATCATTATGGAATTTTACAAGCTAAAATTTTCTTATTATTGAAAAACTTTGCGTAGTTGAATAATATACCTCAACACATGAGAACAGTGAAAAATTATATCATCATTGTTACATAATACAAATTTATAATTATATACACAAACATGCCAATAATGACCATCTGTACATCAAAAGTGCCATCAAAAGTGCACTACATGTAACACTGATAGATTTAAAAGTTTTCTTTAAAGCATCTAAGAAACAAGAACACACTTAATACAGAGATGTACAGTTATGGCAAATTTTATAGCATGTCACTTGAAAAACTTATTTCTAACACAAATGAAAATATTTGTAATGATCATTTGAATACAATGCAATGTGTAGTTGTTCTCATTCCCCACTTTGGAGATATCGTCATGAAATTGGAGGCAATTCTTGTAAAAATGTATACAAGGATGGGCAAAAGAGTTACGTTAAATTGTAGAGCCAACTCATTCAAAGATCTCTGAGTGGGTGTGCCAAGTACATTAATGGGCAAAATTGTAACATTGAACCATAGATCTAAGTTACTGTAAATGTTTGAGTGAGTACATGGACTTTCACCACAATATGAAAAAAAAATATTTAAGATAGATATTATTGCATTTGCAAAAAAAGCTGGTCGAACAGTTTGAAAAACGACAATAAAGAAAAGCAAGCCAATAGCTAAATATTCATTAGTTGCTAAGACAGGGTATACCCTCCCTAAGCTTTTTCTATGAGTTTTCTAAAAAGAAAAACGACATGTTTATTGGCATGTTACAAAAAAAATACTTCAAATAGCAGGCTTATCAAACTTCAGGTTCCTTTTCACAAAGAAAGCACTTCAGAGGTTTGATATGCCTGCCATCAATTTATCCATCTGGCATAGACAAAAAGCTTTATTTTGCTAACTTTTTCAAACACTAAACATTTTTTTCTCCATCAGATCTTCCTCAATCACATTTCTTGCAGACAACTGCTGAATTTGGGATGAAAGTTTGGAATCCGATCCTGAAATTTATTTAACAGTTTAAGCACATAAGCTATAACCAGTTTATTTGCTCATATTGGCACCAGGATTAAAAATAGGGGAATGCTAAGATGAAAACACTTTCTTAAAATGAAAAGTAGTTTTCCTTACTTAAAAAGATGAGTGACCATGCATTTTAAAATTTTATAAAGAAATGTTTAAAAGGCCTCCTTCTGAAGACTACAGCGATTACAGTCAAACTGCCACATATAGAGCATTGCATCCAACATAAAAGATTTCATTTTCCAAGCTAGCCCAGGCTTTTCTTGCATTCTTCCTATTGGACCTTAACTATTGCAGTTGACTGAAATGGTTGGTGACCATGTGTTAATCACAGTGGTTCTCTACTTGTCATAATACAATTTCAAGCCAAATAAAGCATGATGTGTTTTTGGGTTTGTTTTTTTTTATTTTAATGAGCACAACATTTCATTTGCTTCATTTCCATTCTTTCATTTACTGTCCCATATTGTTGAGAAGGTAAACACCTAGATGTAGAGAAAAGCATCATTCACCATAAGCGTGTGAGAGCAAATTAGAAGCTAATATACTCATTGTCCTTTCTTTTCCGTCTAAGACATTTGGCCCAGTTGCAGTCTTAAAGAAGAATCCTACCGTAATTTCCAAAGTAATGACTAGGGCGAACTTTCCTTCTTTGTGTATAATCGTAGCCTAAACTGACTTGCACATTTTTAAAAATGTTTGGCCATGTGCTTAACACTGCTGGCACACCAGACATAAGATTACAATCTGGCAGCTTTTTAAAGCTATTGCTTTACCAGAAGACTGAAAAGTCTCAGTATCCAATCGGATCCTCTTAAAGCCATGAGGTAATAGACATGTCCTCAAAAGCTAGAGATCTAGGGCAGTACAAAAAAAACTAGGCAGTGAAGCATGCTCATCTCCAGAAATCAGATTTTAAAACCGTTCAGACCATCAAAAGCATTATTTAGGAGGTTACAGTGGACTTATTTCAGTATATTACAGAGGACTATGTACAAAAATGTGGAATTTGACTGGAATTAGATCAAGATGGTTTTTTTTTAAATGCATCTTTGTCCACTTTTTTTTTTCTGGTTTTTCTAAGCTACTATGAAATCTTTGAGGATCCTTGTTTTCAGGAAGAACTTAAGTGTCTTTCATCAAATCTTTTCCTTTACATTCTGTTTAACTAAACACCGCCAAAGGCAAAACCAACTCATCAGCACTTGCCAAATTTGTTACAAAGTGTTCCCTTTGTCCTACAGCCAGGAATCATAGAACTACAGAGGAGACAAGCTCAAACTAAACATTGCACTGTGCTCACATACACAGACAGAAGAGAGATTTCAAAGAAATTACTTCCTTTTTTTCTCATTTCTGATTCCTTCTTTTTTTTTTAGATTTTCTAATTTCAGCAACTTGTCCTCGTAACACTTAAATATAATGCCTCCTTAGATTGGATCTCCATATCAAAATTTCTAAGTAATGGGAATATCAGCAATTAATCTCTCATATAGAATGCAAAACAGATGTCAAGGAAGATGGCTCTTGACTTCTTAAAGCCTGGCAAAGTTTTTACATCTCAGTTATTTTTATGTATTCAGAAACAAATCAGCTGAATCAACAAACTTTATCTCTTAAAGATTTACATCAAGATAAGAATTAGAAATATATGCATCCTTGTATTATATCTCCTACATGAAGTTTTTATTTACTGTCCCATGCAGCAAGTAAAGATTTCAACAAGCATTACTTAAAAAGGAGATCTAAACGACACCCTTTTGAACATTTTTTGACACAGGGTAAAATTCAACAACAGAGTCCTTGACAACCTCCCTGGCACTTGGAATTTTATCATTTTCGGAATTCTTGGGTGACAAAGAAAACGATGAAGATAAAGACTGCATTTCAAGCGAATCACATGAAATTGCACCAGAGTCCACCTTGCTGTTGCCTTCATTACCTCCTGCCAGCGACACAGAAGTCAAAATATTTTCACCACCTTCACAACTTTCGTTGTTTGCTATGCCAGAGCAAACAGTGGTCTCGCTTTGATCTGGACAAGTGGCAAGAGCTTTGCATTCCAGCGACTGGGACAACAATTTATTACCGTTGATGGACTCAGACCTCTTATTGCTAACGGCAGCACTGTCCTCACCCGCATCTTTGTGGGATGTCTCAGATGGCAAGCTCAATGAAATTTGAGCAGAGCAAGCAGGAGAGGCACTTGCTTGGGACTTGGCTATATCAAGTCCTCTCTTCATTGTTATCATCTTATCCTCACTTGTTGAGATGGATGTGGAAGTTGAAGAAACAACCGTTGTGATTCTGCAGGAGTCTGCTGCTTCAGGATGCACAGACTCAGGCATGACATCCACTGCAGGCTTTCTTGTGGAGACAGGATGGGTCGCCTTATGATTATCCTTGTGATTAGATGTAGGTGATTCATAGGGTGGTATTTCAGTTATTGGTAAAGTCAGTGGGAGAGGCGCTACTTTTTCTGTTGTTGCAGTTTCTATCAAGATCTGTGAAGCAGCTGCCAGATTATGCGATTCTGATGACCAGTTAGATGACAAAGTCTCAGGAGAGGCGAGTAGAGCCTGTTGCTGCTGAGATTTCTCCTCCGACACTGAGGATGTCTGGCTTTTCTGGTTCTCTGAAGCAGTGGTGGCTGCAGGCAAGGAAGGCCATGCAGGCAGATGATTACATGATACGGTTGAAGCATCTGGTGTTATGCTATTTTGCAGCTGCTTACCAGCTTGGCCACACTGCTCAGGGGTAGGTGCATCAGTTGAAACAGTTCTTTGTAAAAGTTCATTCTCGACTGGTTTAACTGCATTGCTGCAAGGTTCTGCTCCGGCTGAGTAAATGGTTGGTGTAGCTTTGTTATAACTAGGGTCAAACGAAGATGGCAGAGATGAACTACTCATGTTTGAGAACACATGGCTGTTATAAAGAGGAGATTCGGTGCCACCCAAGAGGTGCCCTGTTGCCGCTGTTGTTGTTGTTGTTGTCAAGGCAGCAGTCAGGCACTTCAAGTCCTTCTGTCCCTCGGGGCTGTACTGTAGAAAGGTTGGTGATGGGCCACACCCCAAGTTCTCCATGTGAGAAGATATACCTGGGCAGGCGGCAGCCAACCTGTCTCTAGTGGTTGTGGTCATTGTGGCATAAATGCTTTGGGAAGGGGACAGACCTAGTGGTGAAGTCAGTTCAGCCATTGGGGTGGGAGTGTCTGGGTTAGGGCCCAGGCAGCTCTCTGGATAACCATGGCAACACTGTTGGGGTTGTGATAGTACATGCAGGGACACAGAGGTTAGAGACGAAGATGTGATGCCTTCACTTGAAGCTAAGGGCACTTCACTTGAAGCTAGAGGCAAAGTATGATTACCACTGGCTGAAGTGCTATTTTCATTGATGTGACCTATAGAGGTCACCATGGTTTCTGATGTTTCAGAGGTGAGAAGGGCTGGCGGTGCCCAACATGCACCAACAGGGGATGCAGGTACAGTGACAGAGCCCAAGGGAGGGGCAGTGTTCTCGTCGTTGCCAGTGTGCTTAGTGACAGCACAGGATGTTGTAGAGACAATTCTTGTATCTTCTTCTCCTCTTGTACTATCAGCACTACTATAAGCAAGCTGAGAGGGGCCTGACGGTGAGATGAAAGTGTTTGCAGCAATGCCTCCTGGTGAAAGGTTTGATGTGGTAGTAGCTACAGGCAATAGGCTTCCATATTGAGGACCAGGTTGTTGCCGATGGTGTGCTGGATCTAGCATCTGAGGGTGCTGATGTTGGGGGGAGAACTTATTGAAGTTAGGTGAGCACCCCATCAGGAGATGGTGACTGTTGCTACTGCTGCTACTGCTACTGATGCCCGTCACCAGTGGCAGACTGATTGTGGAAGGAGAGGTCACACTGCTCTCACGCAGACTATTCTCCTGAGGGACAACTGCACTGGGAAGCTGATTGGCGCAAGATCCCAAGGAAGTTGCCGCTGCACCATGAAGAAAAGGAGGCCTTAGCAAGGAATGAGATGATGGATTTTGTGGCTGGTGCTCATGGCCTAGTAGTGAAGACTGGACACAATCTGGATGGCTCAGGTTGTTATGGGGGTGGATCATAACACCTGCCTGGCTGATTATGCCATTGCTGTTCGGATGGTTGTGAACTGATACTCCATTAGTAGAGCTGATGGTGGTGGTGAACATGGGCAGCTGTGCCAAATGGTGATGATGTTGGGCATGGTGGTTGAGTTGTGCATGAAACTTGTTGCCAATGGAAAACACACCAGCACCTGGCTGCTGTTGACTTCCGAGAGCGACAAAAGATCGTGAAGATTCCGCTAGCCCTTCAGGAGAGGTGTCACTCATGTCTGAGTAGGATCCACCATCATCATTGTCAAAATACATAGAAGTTGATGTTCCTTCTGTGTAAGACTCTTCCTCGCCATCGTTGAAGAGCAGCATGTGTTGAGGTTGAGGTTGGGGCTGCTGCTGGGTTATAGGGGACAGTGGAGGATGGAGGAGAGAGATAGCACTCTGTCCAGTGAGATTCATGTGATTATGCTGCAACTGTGAGAGGCCTCCAACATAGCCTCCCAGATTGGGCTGACCAAGTCCAACTGATGCTATGACCCTTTGCTGTTGCTGATGTTGTTGCCGCTGCTGTTGCTGGTGCTGCTGCTGCTGAGAAACCATTGAAAATTTAACATCATGCATCATTACATTGCACATGTCTGTATTTTGACAATCCCTACAACTTCCTTTCTCATTGCTGTTGTACATGTTTAAATCTATTGGTTCAGCCCTCTTAACTTTCAATCTGCCTTTCAGAACTTTTCCATTCGTGACTGAGCTGTTATCCTTAGGGGCAGTATGGCAGCTATAATCTTTAGGGTTACTGTCTCTTCTATCTAGCACATCTTTTCCCTTTAGATTTGGTATATCTGGAGTCACTGACTGAGTCTGGTCTGTGTCAGCACATGCAAGCTTATCATCTCTTTCCTCGCTTGTGCCTACAACATCAATTTCACCCTGAGAGGAGGAGATCAACGATGATGATGGTGATAAGGGAGCTGGCGCAAATGAAGATGACAAAGTATTGCAGCTCCCATTGTTGAGTGCAGAGGTTGCAGATGGGGAGGACATCAACATTTGTTGCTCTGGTGGACTTAAAAATGATGGGACCATGTTACTGCTGCTGTCCTTTTTCTCCAATTCCAAGCGCATTAGAGTGTGAATGAAGTGTGTTCGCACACGGATGGGATTGAACTCAATCCTACCTGCTGCATTGTTGCATCCCTCTTTAGTGCATCCACAGGGAAAGGAGAGCCTGTCTACTTGACACTGGATTCCAGCAAGGCTGCAAGTACAGGTGCTTGGATCACACACTAACTTGCAGTCACAGCCACAAACATTCCTAGACACCCGTATGTCCCTGCACTCATCTTTTTCCTCATTATCAATCTTTTTGACACCTGAAGTACGAAGGAGGATGCGGCGTTGTCGAATGGGCAGGGGCTGCAAGAAATAGTAGTCGTCATACTCACTATCACTTTCCTCGCTAGCAGAAGACCCATCATCATCATCACCATCATTGTTATCAGCAATGCTGTGATGGTTTGAGGCAGACTGCTGCTGCTGATGATGATGATGGTTTAAAGAAGAGGTCGTGGAGAGAAGAGGAGAGGGAAACATTTTTCCTTGCCGTCGTTGCTCTGCTAAGATGGCCCTGTGAATACGTTTCTGTTCTTTTGAGTAGTCTGTCAAAGAAAACTGTCGAGTAAAGCTGTGGCGCTCAGACATCCCTGGGAATCAAATAAATGAGTAAATCAGACCAAAGCTTGCCAGCAAGAGAATGACTCTTACATTGTTATTCAAAATGCAACACAACAGATACTTTTTGGATTTTTTTATGTTGTATTTCCTCAAAAGATTGACACAACCTAATCAAACTCTCATTTCCTTGAGCAACAAAAAAATCTATTTTACCAGTCTAATACAGCTTCCATTTTGCCTATGGTCACTGCTAATAGCATTGAATTTAAATTAAGTAGATTTTCAAAAGTTTTAACTTTAACATTGGATATCACACTATTCTAGAGCTCAGAATTAAAAAAACAAACTTATACTGGTGTTGATGTAAGATTATAACTGTCATTGCTTTCTCTGATCTTACTTTCTGTAGAGCATGTTTTAAAGATCCATTTTCTTTTCTACGTATGTGTGGACATGCTTTTCATAAATCCACCTTTTTATACTGGGTTTGTCCAATTATATGACCAACACACACATAAAAACAAAAAATGAGAAGAAAATACTCATTCTGAATTGACTCTCAAAACAATGTTTTAGAAAAAAGGATATTGAATAATAGTACATAGTAGCAGTTCTTACAAGGGTTAATCTTTATTACACTGCTGTAGTTCTCTTTTTCAAATAATAATGTGCAGCTGTCTTAAATTAATATTTGGGGGAAAAAAAAATCTACATCTATCGTATTATTGGATATCCTTCCTTCTAAAACTTATATGCTGATGCTTTTATCATTCTCCTATAAATGTGTATGTGTAATCTTAGCAGCCATATCATTGGGCAGTTCAAATAGAGAAAGGTGGGTGGTGGTGGCAGCAGCAGCCGCCTATAAACAACAGTAGTAGTAGCAGTAAAATTAGTAGCAGCAGCAGCAAAAGGACAAGAATAATGAGTAGCAGCAGGAGGAGGACAAGGAGAGTGAGTAGTAGCAGCAGCAGGATTGATTATTGGTATACCCAGTCCACCATTAAGCGGTGATCTCAGGGAGCAGCAGGAGGACGAGGAGAAGAGGTAGTAGAAGTAGCCAGAAGAGGGGGATGAGGAGACATAGCCACAGCGGCAAACGGAGGAGATTATGGGGAAAAGTAGCAGTAGCAGCCACAGGGGGAGGATGATAATGAGGCATAGCAGTAGGAGAGGCAGCTGGGGGTTAAGATTGGGAGGAAGCATAGCAGTTGCAGCAGCAGCCAGAGGAGGACATTAGGAGCAAGCGTAACAGTAGCAGCAGCTGGAAGAGGAGATTGGGAGGATGAGTAGTAGTAGCAGTAGCAGCCAGAGGAGGAGAGTGAGAATGAGGCGTAGCAGTAGCAGCAGCAGCAGTTGGAGGAGATTGGAAGGAAGTGTAGCAACAGTAGCCGGAGGAGAAGATTGGAAGGAAGTGTAGCAACAGCACCTGGAGGAAAAGATTGGAAGGAAGTGTAGCAACAGCAGCCGGAGGAGGAGATTGGGAGGATGAGTAGTAGTAGCAGGAGAGGCCACAGGAGGAGAATGACATTGAGGTGTAGTAGTAGCAGCAGCAGCAGCTGGAGGAGGAGATTAGAAGGAAGTGTAGCAACAGCAGCCGGAGGAGGAGATTATGAGGATGAGTAATAGTAGCAGCAGCAGCCACAGGAGGAGGACGAGAATGAGGCAAAGCAGGAACAGCAGCAGCAGGAGGAAGAGTATGAGTAGAAAGTAGAGGAGGAGCAGTAACAGCATCAGTAGTAATAATATGCATAATTATATCAATCTCTTCTAAGCAGAATCTTGCACGTTTTTTTCATTGGTGTTTTGATAAAGATGCAGAGATACGGTAGTGACACTGCTTTACTTTTTTAAAGAAAGGCGCACACATAACATGCACTGACCAAGTGATGAGCCACCTTCGCTTGGAACGCACGTAAATCCTTGTCGCCTTGGGAAGTAGTAAACAGTCACACCTTTAAAGTTGACTCTTCTTTTCATACGCTTGGCAGGTGATGGACCAGACACTGTTGGAAAGAGATAAATAGAAACCAAATAGAATCTTCAAGTAAAGGCACTTCTAGCTTTTTTTAACATATGATCAAACCTTGGTGTGCACAGAACTGAAAGTTCACTGATTTGGTATTTGAGTCTTGAGTCTTTTCTGTATTGATTCACAGAATTAGCTGATCAAAATTTAAGAGTTAAAAAGAAAAAAGTAAAGAAAATGACATCAAAACAAGCAATATATGAGCGTGTCTCACTCTTCTTTGTGTAAAGAACCACTGAATTTTCTCTGTGTAGTGAACCGCAAAAGAACATGTGCAAAAATAATCAGCAAATAGATAATGAGATTATTTCTTTCCCCTTTTACAGAATCAAATGCATTTGGAATAGCATCAAACACCGCCATACCAAAAATTAGGTAAAAATTTTGAATTGATACATCGCGAATCTTGACTTCAGTACTTAGTTATTTATTATATGTATTCCAGCTGTACCATCTGATTTTGAAGTGAGACTCCACATTCTACAGACACTTATTCAACAAATAGTTGGAGAGATTGATAAGACTTGTTCATACCCTCTGGGGCCAGGGCATCTGTGCTGCCTGCACTGCAGTTGCTGTCATCACTTTCTGTGGCCTGGCCACCATTAGATGATGCAGATGAAGAGGAAGATGCTGCAGCAGTCTGACACTCACTGACACCAGGTTTGCCGTCAGCACATGTAGTATTACCGGATCTGATGGAAGAGGTGCCAACGTCGCAGTTGTCCCCAATATCAGCAGCTCCACTAGCACCACCACCATTGCTGCTGCCACTGCTGCTGCTAATTTCACACTGTAAGGCAGGGGCTGGTGGTGTCGGCTCCTCATCAAGCTTCCGTTTCAACATAGTGGCACTGCAAGGAAATATGCTGTAAACAGTTTGAGACTTCTGCTTAGTGTTTCAAGTGCTCAGCTGAAAACCCTTCATGAAGCAAACACACTTTTCTATCTTCTTGCTTTGGTAAGTAACTTTACAGCATAGCACTAAAAACCAGTAGCTTTTTTTTTTACCTTTATAAGACGATAGAAGGGTTTAGATTGCAATTCTTGATTTCTATTTTACTTTGATATCTTTTTTTTTAACCCACCAAGGTGTTCTATGATTGTATGGTTGTGAGATTTTTTTGGCAAAGCTCTGAGGAAACAATCTTCACTGTAGACCCAAGGAAATTGGTGATGAAGAACAATTGGTATCAAGAGCCAAACATGCCAAGTTAACTTCTACAAAAAACACAAGATGACATCAGATAAGCCAGTAGCCCTTGGACAACTAACGGATGGCAAATGAAAACCACTGGTCAGCCTGAGATGTGTCCTGGCATTACTCTTCCTCAAGGCTCTATGGCTAAGGCTGGCTGCATGCCCCAGAGTGTGCTTAAGTTGATATGAAGTGAGATTTGTTCCAGTTGCCGTGGTTTCTGTAGTTGTTCTGGTCTGGGTGCTGCCATTCACTATGATTTTGTTGGGTGGTTTTGTGCTGTGAGTTGGTTTGGGTAACTGCCGACATGATGAGACAGCTGCAGCGTCTGAAAAAAACACACAAATCAGAGAAAACATCATGATTATATTCAGAATTACACTTTTAGATAACTTCTATTTTCATGGATTGTCCTGAAAGAAAAGCAATAACAAAACAAAATTTACTCTATTGCTCGTGCCATCAGCTTGCAACCATTAAGGTTGGGATAGAAAACAATGATTTTTTCCTAAAAAGTTAGGTTACTGTGAATGAACTTTTGTTTTTCTTGCTTCTTTCAAATTGTCATTATAGAATCCCTTTCAGAGGGAAAGAGCTTTCTATAGCACCTGAAAAAAAAAATGATACACGGCAATTACAATCAGAGTCTACTACTGATATTCACATCATAGTTCAAACTTTTGTTTGAGTAAACCCTTTGGTTCTGAAGCAATGAAATCGAAGAAATTTATTTTTAACATACAGTATTTGGATTCACAAAAAGTGATGACAACAATTTACAAAAATAATACTGGTAATAATTATCCTCACTTGATTTTGCAACATAAATTTCAATTGGAATCTTCATTAACGTTTTTTCTTTTAGTACTACAGTTAGTAGGAATTTAGCTTTTGG
>BLXT01003024.1:272538-290393 GCA_019648995.1 Plakobranchus ocellatus
CTCTCTCTCTCTCTTTGTATCTCCACTCTGTGCGAACTCCCTCGGTCTTTAACAAACGGCCTTGAATGAGAGATAAAGTAATGAAGAACATAAAAAAGGAGTGGAAGCGAGACGCCGAGAGAGAGATAGAGAGAGAGAGAGAGGACAAAGATAGGGTGATAGAAAGACAGAAAGAGAAAGATGAGAGAGAGAGAGAGATAAGAGATAAAGATAGGGAGACAGAAACAGAGAGATATATCAGCCTAGATATAGAGACAACTGCTTTCTCTACTTTCTCTAGACCAGATTCCACCTTAGTTGTTCTACCTTTCGTTTGAGTCCCAATTAAAAAGAAGAGGCAAAAAAGACCAGCGCGGCCTTTCATAGCTCACAACACTACACTTTACAAGTAAGCAAGACACGAAAGTTATAATAATCTTGATAAGTAGAAATGTTACTTATTGTCAAGAATTTGTTTTCCTTTTTTTTTGGTTTTATATTTATGACCATATCGCAACTTTTTTTAATGTTGGTACGTCCATACTACACCAATCGTATAGCAAAGCCTTTTACTAAGCCCATGATTTTGGCTGGTTCTCTGGGCCAATCACAACCCCTCAATGTGAGGTATAGGAGCGGCCAGCGGGATCGATGGGGTTACAATGAGGAGCTTAATGAGGAAACAGGGGGCTGCAGAAATAACAAGTGCACATTGTGGCCCGTGGGTGGTTTGTGTGTAGGTGAGCAGCGCTGCCGTGCCGTTATAGTCAACAATCGTCCACGCTACTCTAGCCCTCGGCTTGAAATGATGGCCGGAGAAACTGGACAGAGGGACAGTGGTGAGGAGGGAGGAGGAAGATTACAAATTAAAGTATTCCCTGAGTGAAACGGTGAGGAAGAGCAGGAAAAGAAAAGAACAGGGTAAACAGTGAAAGATCTTTTTGAACCATACCCGACTGAAAAAGGAAAGGGAACAATTACATACAAAAAAAAAAAGTATTGAAAGAGGGAAGATGAAATAAAGGGAGGGGGAGCGAGAACGAAAAAGAGCGAAGGGGAGAGAACATATGAAGGCATGAGAGAATGAGAGAAAATGAATTGCAGAGGAAGCGAGAAAATGCCCATGATAATATTATTATTTCAAATTTTCAATCACCGGAAAAAGAAACAGCGTTACAAACAGGACCTCTCCAAGTATCCGGTAGGAACGACGATATGAAAACACTCCGGATGCAAAGCACTAGCACGAAGCAGTAGCAAAGTAGATTTGGCTTTTGTCGCTACAGTGAGTGACCAGCGACTGTGAGAGCAGGTTCACAGGTCGAAGGTCATCCACCCACACCCACGCACACAGCGGAAGCGAGAGACGCCAGCTGCTGATGTCGCCGCAGATGGACGTGCCTTGGCCTGCTGGTCACACTGTCATAATCCAGCGGCAGCTGGCCGCTGTGACAGAGACAGAGACTGAGAGCAGCAGAGCTACCTAGACCTGTACTAAATACCACCTTTGATTCTGGGCAAACTTTGCGATGTGGTGTCGGAGTAGAAAGTTTATTTTTTTATGCTCTTTATCAAAATTTAGGGAAAGCATAAACCTGTTACAAGTGTAATCGGTGTTTTGTAGTTCTCGTTAACGCGTTGAATTATTCGATTGTTTCCCAGCCTTTCCATGTCGACCCTTCTTCGGTCAGTAAGTGTAATTACAAATGAAGTTCCCAACAAAGAAGAAAAAACATTAAAATTAGGCACAGGCAGTACTTCATTCATGATGCACAGGGTTGAACAGTTTGCCCTTGTTTACCACACTGAACTCACTCTACCAAAAAAAAAAAAAAACCAAAAAAAAAACACTTCCCCACTTACTCCTAGGTGGACAAAAGGGTTCCTGCGCTCAATCCTATACGTCATCGAGCTAAGAGCATAAACCGCCTTACCATTTAGAGCATATAATATGGTTTTTTGTTCCCCTCGACGGAGAACAGAATATGACACATATAAACACTAGAAGCAAAACATCGCACATGCAAAGCCGAAAACCAATTCTGCTGTTCAGTTTTGATCACTGAGAAGGAAAGGTTTGTGAAGATAATTGAACATGATTAAAGTAGAGCTAGAAACAATGCTACAAGTAAGCAGGAAAAAGAGAGATAAGAACGGCTGGCAGATTTCGGTGATATATAGAGGAATCGCTGTTTCGAAAGTCTCAATGTTAGGCGACAAGAAGGTGAGCAAGTGGACAAGGAGTAAAGAGCGGCGAGCGAGAGCGAGAAAGAGAGAACGACGTCTTGACATATTCAGAGTTATTGGCTCCCTGGCGGAGTGATACCTTGCATAGGTAACGATACTGCTAACTGGATTAACTCTCACATCTTTTTCGCTTATCTGTCGCAAGCATAATTTACATAGTGCAACAGGACAAAAATTAACGTTATCAGAGTAGGAAGCTATCAATCGTATTTTTAGTCATTTCTTTGTTTTTAAGGCAACCTTGAGAAGCCCCACCCGACTACACGAGTGCAATGGTTTCTTTTTCGCTAAACTTGGGAAATCCTATTAATCTTCCCGAAGACTAACTGAATATTCCCTGAGACTTCAATTACAACTGTCCCCTTTTTTTTTTTAAGTTCGATCCGCATCTTTCGTAGTAAGTTTGTGTATGTGTGTGTGTGTGCGTGTGAATGTGACAGCTCACGACAAACTCAAGTAAATGCTGAATTAAACCGGGGATCGGAAATCAGTCAGAAGAGTCGTATAAAGATAAAATCCAAATCAAACAAACCAAAAAAACCCATTAATTACTTGGTCTTCGATCCTATCAAAATCAACTATTCCTTCATTTGATTCATAAATATAGAATCTGAGCCCCAAATAGAAAAGCACTTTCTTGTTGTAAATTTCGTTTGCAGTGAAAAATACATGTAAGTGTTATATAAAACGGTACATAAATTCCTAAGGTTCGATATGAAAAAAAACAACATTGTGCAAGATTTTTTTTTTTAATGCATGAAATGAACTTTGATGTATTCATACACAGACATTTTCTCACGCCATTGAATCTCGATTTTGTGAAATATGTCAAACCAGGCATACCCAATGTGAAATTACCGACGAGTAATGCTCACTTTGCTCGACAAACACTTACAGATCAGCGCAACCACAAAACAATAGTGTTTAATAATACGTTCTGTGACAATCAGATAAACTACAACAATCCTCTGAAAAATCATTGCTAAAACACGCACGCACATAACTTATTTGGATTGCCTGTCTTTCAAAAGTGCCACTTGAGACAGGGGAATAGACGGTAAATGCTGTATCTGAACAGGTTACTAGACGATTAACATAACATAATTATTTGTCTTCTTTTCTGTTCACGGCAATCAATGCTTATGCGGGTTTGTGTTCTTTAGCCTGAATAATAAAGATTCTTATCACATTTCTGCCGTAGCAAAATGAAAACCAATATCGTATAATAGACTTAACGCAGACGATACTGCTCTTAATTTGCTACGGCAGATTTAGTAAAGAGTAAAGACATTTCTCACCGTCTGCTCCCCCACTGATTATATTGTTTGTCATTTCTTCAAAAGCTAACAAAAAAATATGTGAAAAACACACTTCTTTCACAATGATAGAAGAACAACGGGTACGCTATTCATCGGAGCAACATCCTTTCATAAATACACAATTTCAAAGACTCACAGGTTGTTCAAATAAGAATATCAGTCCTATACTCCTTTGAATAGAAGCACTGATCCCGACTGGATAATCGGTTGATAACCCACTGATCTGAAGCATGACAAAGTGCAGCTAAACTTTGTTGTTCCTTGTTACAGTATTACAAGCATGACAATTACAGAGACAAAAGAAACTGTAGGGCTGAATGACTACGTGTTACAATCTTCCTCCTTCTCGATTTGCTCTTCTATGATTCCTTTATCTATACACAGAAACTGTAGCGAAATGTATCGATACCTGTCTATAAAGTACAAAGAAATTACACCGCAGTCATGCTCTGACTATTTTAAACAACTGTAATTCCTATAATATCACGATTCTGCTTGAGCGGACCTGAAGGAAATTGAGAAGGGATATTTTTTGAACGTGTGAAATTCAATAGGAATGATTGCCTTTTAGAAAGAAACTACAATTCCTTTGAATGCACATAATTACTACCCTATTCCAGGATTTTAAAAACAAAACAATGGGGGAAAGGGATACACACTGACTGAAATAATCAAACACAGTTTGCCCAAAATTTTCTCTCTCTCTCTCTCTCTCTCTCTCTCTCTCTCTCTCTCTCTCTCTCTCTCTCTTTTCTCTCTCCCTCTCTCTTTCTAGACACCATCATTGTGCATTTAAGATTTTCTCTTCTCGTCTGTGTTGTTACTGTTACTTTGTTGTCAACTGCTTACTTTCAAGTAATCATACATACAGCTTATACAACACTAGACGGCTGCCATGTTTTTTCGTTTCGTTTTTTTTTCTTTCGAAAACGATAAAAACTCTTGCAAAAAGAAAAAAACAAAGCCTAACAAACAACCGAAGTATAATAACTTCAACTGGAAACTTGGCGGCCCAGGTAATCTGCTTGATGTAAACACTCATTTTTACTATCCTTTCTTTTTCTGACAAAGCTTTTAGAGCGAAACGTTTGTATCATGCATACTTTGTGCTGTTCCATAAAATTAATGTTTCACGCTTTTGCAAGAATAATTTCTTTCCTTCAACCATTAGAGCATAATTATTCAAGATGCTTAAACGCATTAGTTTCTGGGGATGCGGTAGTAATATATTTTCATTACTTCAGATAAAATTTATTTCAGAACAGTTATTATTAATATAGAGACCCTGAGAATAGAGCATATCAGATTCGATTTTCCCTAGGAGAGATGATTGTAATGTGCCAAAAAAAGCATGCCTACTGATAGCGATTAACTTCGAGAACAACAATCTCCAAATACAGTAAAATCATCTCGAGGCTAGAAAGCCGGAATGATCCTCACAAGTAACTACAGTGACATAGCGGGGAAAAGAACAATAGAAGAAACTGCATGTTAAAACAAAATACTATATGTTGTGCGTATGAGACTTATGAGACTAAAAGAAAGTCGAGGAAATTCCACTAGATACAAAAATGATAATGGCACTTAAAGTGGTAAGCGGAGAGAAGGAAGAAAAAGAGAAATAAGGCTTGATCTCAGTGGTTTCTTTCTCTCTCTTTCCTTTATTCACAAAATGTGAGCTGGAAACAAAGAAAGTGTGGGAATGGAAGACAGAGAGATAGAGAGATAGGTTGCTTACTAGACGAGATGCGAGTCGAGCCAATAAAAAAAGAAATCTATGTGGCTATGAATTATTGAAAAATTATTTTTAAAAAGGAAAGGACAGGAATGGAAAGGAAACATTCGATGCTTAAATCTCTTGCACATCTAAACTTAAGAGAGGCTGTAAACAAACTAAAGAGAACGAAGATCATTATTAGGCCAATGTTTGCTCTTTTTTTTTTTACCCCCGTATTATTTTAAAAGGGCGCTAGTGACGAAATGAAAGAGACAAAAAAGCGGCGGCAATGTAGGAACAGAGGCTAAAATCAATGATAAACTATTGATCTGTCTCACATAAAACTGGAGCAAAACGGAGTGGTGTGGGGAGAGGACAGCAGGAGCAGTGTGGGTGAGCAAGGGTGAGCACGGAGCGAGCGAGACTCACTCAGTGGTGATGACGGCGGCGCTGATGCCAGTGATGGTAACGGAGATCAAACGTGTTGGCGGCATCACTAGTGTCGGGCCAGAGGTGATAGATCGTCAACACTGGTGGCCACGGCAGCAGCAGCAGCAGTAGCAGCAACATTGGTGCTCCCATCCCGCCAATAGTGGCGGAGGTATGGACGGCTTAACCCAGGCAGGAGAAACACTAAACGGAAGTAACCGTTAACAATATTATATTACTGGGCAAAAAAATATCGCGATACCCTCTCGGACTTAGCCTTAACCCTCCAATTTTCAAAACTCTGTTATTAAGTGCACATATTATTAGGAATTTTTTTTTTTAAACCGGAAAAGTCTACATCAGTCCAGTTTCAAGATTTTGGGGATTTGAAACCGCCTTTTAGATGCACATGTTAAGGGCCTCACTGCACCGAATATATCTATGTCTCTGATCTATAATTTGAAACAAAAAAATACTGAGTGTTAGCAGACTGATCTAAAACGAATCCTTTTAATCCATGCTTTTCTTTGTTAGTGCTTATTCGGGCACAGGCTGGTTTTCATCACAAATTTAATAGACTTCCAGATATCATAGTACAGATAGAAATATTAACAGATCCGCTGGAATAACTGGTACCTAACTAGTGCGTAGAGCGTGGTAAAAATAAACAGGTAGAAGAGTTTATGTCCATTAAAACTACTCATAATCAAAACTTGCATTCTTTTAATCAAATATTTCACGCAAAAGAGAGGATAATATAAAAAGGACACTAATTTACTAAAAGACAACCCTTTCACCAATTTTTCTAAACTGAAAGCTTAGTGAATGTTCAAATAACATTTTCGTTCAAACATGAGAGAGGAAAAAGGAATGAAATTAAGTTAAGACTATGAGGTCGGTCGATTGAACATTGTGCAATGGGCGTTCGCAAGAGGAAAGTCTAAAGCCAATAGAATGATGGCAAAGTAAAGACAGTACGGATTTTATAAAGAGGAAAAGCGAAGAGAACAGTAAACGGTAGAAAGATAAAGAAGAGAGGGGGAGGGTTGGTAGGATGGTGAAGAAATGAGCTTGTGGAAAAGCAGATTTTTCTAAACTTTTCTTACAAACGCAAAGGGAGAGAGGGAGAAAGAATGGCGGAATCAGAGGACAGATCGATGTGGGGTAATTCAGCCAAAAGAGACAGCAGCCAACTTAAGGTGGATTACTTTGGAAGCAGTATTGTGCGGTGTAAATGATCTTTCCTAGACAGTATCAGACACAAGTAGCTTTCTTGTAAAGCGAAATAAATAGCCAATTACGTTAGAAAATCATTTTTCTCTTTCAATGCTAGATGATTAGTCAACTATTGAGTTGCTGTTTCCCCCTTCACCTAGCACAAGTTTGCACTTTATGCATGACGCATGACACCTTATGTCTTACAACTTTGTTTTGAATGTTTATTTTTTTTTATTCTGCATTTGTAATATAATAAATGTAAAAAAGCAACAATAATAATAAATCTTCAAAACCTATAGAAAATACAACTCGTGAACAATAAATAGTACGTATACTTAATCGACTTAAAAAAAAATTGCTCAAGACACGTCTTATTCTTTTTTTTTCCCCTCTTTCCCCCTGCTTATACTTGCTATTGCAGATCTCAATTTTAAGTGAGATAAGCCAGGAAGTAGGCAGTGTTTTAAATAGAAAGGTGTAACGTTCAGCAAGCAGGATCAATGGTCTTTTCTTTTCCAACAATGTGCGGGGGGTTATAAGAATCCAGCAGGCTACAGTCTAGATCTACCTGGATCCACAGACCACAGGTAATGCTGGGCTCGAGTCAAGTCTGGTTAATGCTTTCACAGTGGAAAAGGGTTGGTTGGTTAGCTAGCTGTGCCAACGGCTAACTTAACAACAATAATATCTGCACACTACAAGAGGGGTTGAAATAAGACCTTCTTTGCTTTTTCGCCTTTTTTTATCGGTATCTCTTTTTTAGGCCGCAACCAGGGTAAGTATTGTAGCTGCCCTTTTATTTAACTAATCTGTAGATTCCCAACCTTTGAGAGAAAAAAATGTGTGCTTCATTATTTTATTGAGCAACATGAGAATAGGCTGTTCAAGGAATAAGATATGCCCCTCCCTCTCTCAAGTCCCTTATCCCTTTCAAATGAAAATGACTGAAGGAGTGAGATTTTACAGGGATATTGTGCAATTATTGTAAAGAAAAGATCGGACAAAGGGAGAGCAAGCCTTTTCAAAATCTCGCTCCTCGGGCGGACGGCAATGTATTATATAAAATTAGATCCCAACAAAAGTTTCCATAGTTCGAAAGCTATTTTAGACAAGAGGATTTCATACAAAGCCGGGAGGGGGAGGGGGGCGCGCTGGGGTTACTTTGTCCAACAATATCTATTATCCTTCACCAGTGCCTCATAAAATTTTGCTTTGATAAGCTAAGCAGGAGAGGTGCATGAGAGATCAATTACGGCTGGCACATTTCTTTCCAGGTCGAAAGAAAATAATAACAAAGAAAATGGCTCATTTAAAAAAAAATGACCAGGAAAACAAGTGGAAAGTTTTAACCGCTTTCCTTGCTCAAAAATTATACGCAAAAAGAAAGTGTCTGCAACAAAATATTTCGATCTGGAATATATCGAACAGCGAGAGGAGGAGGGCATAGGAGGAGAAGGAAGATGAGCATGATCATCACAAAGAGTCTCTCCACCACTAGTTCTATATCTCCTCTCAATGGGTCCTAGGCTTGGAATTTAAGTGAGACTCAAATCACATCAAGAAAACATCGACTCACAAATCCTATCTTTACAATCATGCTAACCAACAAAGTCTGAATAGAGAGACATATTAAAGAAAAATAGAAGATAAGACTGAACATTATAAGCAAATAACTACCAGAATGCAAACCTGTACCCATTAAAAAAATGAGAGAACAAAAGTTCATTGAGGCTGATATACAACAAATGCAGCCGTGAAGCGCAGATCGTACAGCCTAAATCTTCCCCTTCTCTTTTAAAAGGAATCCAGCATATTGAGGCATAGATTTTTCTTGATGCTTTATATTTTTACACATTCGAATGCAAAATGTGTAATTATTTTTCTGCACTTTTTTGTAAAAATCTTTATGGGAGAAAAGAAAAAGAAAAGGCAGAAAAAAAAGAAAAAAAAACAAGGAAGTTTGAGTTCAAAATGTTAAGAATATACTTCTCAAAATTCACAATATTTTGATTGTTTAAACAACAAACAACAAGGAAAAAAAATCCAGAAGGCATCAAGGAACAGCAAGGAGAGACAGAAAGATTTAACAACAGTCATACAGGATGTGAAATACCACAGCCATGAAGCAGATATACATAATAATACCCAAAAAAAAAAAAAATCTTGCTAAACTGCAGAATCAATATAAATTATTGGAGGAGTGTATATTTCTTGTTTAAAAAAAAAAAAAAATTGCTTCTTTGCAACAGAGACAAATGCAACTCTCTATCCTATACAATTTGTCTCTATATTTTCAGTTGTAAAATTTCCGCTACCAGTTTTAAGTGGCAGTTGAACTTGCAGTTCAAGATTTAAAAGCTAAGTGGAAGTAAAAGCCTGTAACATTAGATAAACCATCAAAGCCACTGATACTTTGATACATTACAGTCACAATGTAATAGCTTATCAGCTTCCATGACAAGCAAACATTTCTAAAGATTGTATTTAAATTGTGACAACATTCGTTCCAAGTCATATGTTAGATATACTGAGTAATGACCATGATGTGATTTAGCTCACAATTTATGTACACTATAGAGAGGAATAAAGCCACTTCTTTCTTATGATTCTATCAAATTTATCATGAGTTTGAAAATTGTGTTTTCAACATTTTTTTTGGATAGGATAGATTTGGCTCCAGTGAATATAGCCCATCCACTACAAGGTGATCTCAAGCCTTCAGGCCTCTGTCAGGCCAGGGCATCAGTGAATGAAATAATCTTTTAAAGGAAGCTGTAGAGCATATATAAATATCCATAGTGTGACTGATTTTCACAGGTTACGTTATTAAAGAATCTTTATTAAGACACAAGACCAGCAGATAATTATCAGGAGGTACACACAGTAGAGGTAGACAGAGAATAATTTTTAATCAACGGCTTAAGGCATGAATAATAGGTAATGGTAGCAACAATAATTTTATAAGATTAATTGAGAACAGGTTAAGTGGAGGAACATGAGCATCAGCAATGTGTGTTTCAGATGGGGCATCTTAAAAAGAAGAAGATGCCATAACTGATAAATTTTATGCATATTTATAAAAGGCCTCTATAAAAATTCAAAGAAGACTGAGAATGTACATGGAACAGCTGAAAAATAAAGGGAGTTCTTTTTTTTTCTCTTACACTGAAATACACAAAACAGCTAAGTTCACAGAGCTAGGCACCTATTCAAGTAAATGTAGTGCAGCAAATTTTTTGTCTTTACAAATGATATGTTTCTCCTAAAGGACATGAGTTCTTCTTTTAACCTCATGTCAATACTTATCAATGAGCTTAAAATAGAATTACACTGCATTTAGTACTCAATAAGACAGGAGGTGGCCCAGCAAGGATAGTTTATTACCATTGTCAATGACAAACAATAAAATAACAACTAGCTCATCTTTTATAATATATGTAAAGACGAATTCAGTGTGTAATCTAACCAATAAAGAAACGGAGGGTCATTATGATAATGCCCTAACGATCAGGTGGAAACATTTCCCATTCCCTGTAATATTTCATGTTTAAAATAAAAGACCACAGCCTGTTAATTAACCACTTGTCAACTATAGGATCAAATTCACCCTCGCACCAGTTTGAGCTATTTTATCTTATTTGGCCAAGTGAATTCTGATGCACAGAGATCAACATACAGGCATAGAATCCAAAGATATCATAAGATCTAAATCTAGGTTTTGACATTGTACCTCCACTTTTTCTGAATGAATGGTATAATTATCTTACTCAGCAGTCTAGTGGGTTAATGGCTCCAGAACTAATTTTACAAAACTAAGACTATTTCTCTCAAGTTAAGCGGATATTTTCCATCAATGAGCCTCAAAATTTGTCTGAATTACAACTCTCAGGCTATCCTTTACTCAGTAAGCATCAACCACTTTCCCAATTTCAATTCTTTCACAAGTGGCACTAGATACACTGACTGGCTTATAATTTCTAATTCCTAAAATCCTATTTTATAATACATTTACACAGTTGTTTAAAAAATACATTCTCAACAACACCAGCTGAGCTGGATCTATACTATTTGCCTTTACTGCGCTCCCACCCCTTTTCTTTCTCTTTTCCTTCTTTTTCAACCTCCCTGCGAAAAAAATGAAAATAAGACTGCTAAGTAGTTTCTAGTTTGCCCAAAAAAAGAGTCACCTACAATAGTATCTTATATGGGAGAACTCTGAGTTGTCTTGAGTTCCAGAACAATTTTTTACGTTACTTTTATAATGAAAATTGTACAAAATGCTGATTATTTTAGTACAGTTGCTCAGTTTATCATAGTTCTTAACTTGTCCTCTTTTTTTTCCTTAAAACTTCCTTCTTCCTTATATTGCTCACAATTCATCTTTCTCTTCATCTTTAATCTAATCTCTATTCATCTTTAGAAATCTAATTGGCCTAAATCAACTTCCAATTTTTCCAATTTTGAGATGTCTTAACTTACAGTAAGCTGTCTGAATACATTGCAATCTAAATCATGATGCTGTGCGAAAATTCCAGTCAATCAGGATTTTAGTTTCTTACTTTTGATAATCATTTTTTTTAAACATAGGTTGTATCATTTTAGGCCATATCCAATCTAATCTCACTGGCAAAAGTTCTGACAACAGACGAGAAAAGACTTGACCATCCTTTCATTTCAGAAAAGAGTAGTCTATATGATACTCGTGTAACTGTATGTTTAGTTTTAAGGCACTCATTATAATTGTAGACCCTAAAGATATTGGCTTACATCAAATGGATTTTCTGTTTAAAAAGTTTATTTTTCAATAAACTGTACACCAAAATTAGACTGAATTTGATATGAAATTTTCAAAATCAGGCTAAAATCTACTTATGGCTTTGATGAAAACCCTTAGTCCAGAAATATTTGATTCAGGTGTAAATTCATTACCTTGGTCAGAACGATTTCAATTTAAAAGACCTTCAAACATTTCTAAATCTTAAACTAGCAATGTAGTATTTTAAGTTACCCTAGGCTTCATTTTGTTGTCTGTAGACCATACTCAAATAAATTTGGATCTCGCTTATAGATCTAGATCTAGTGAAAAATTTTCCGATTATGGAAACAAGTGATATTCCAAAAAATTGATGAGGAAAAGGACAATTTTAATACTTACCAAAAATGTGTTCATTCTTACAAAAAATATTTTTGTTTCAAAAGCAAAGATATCTCTAAATCTAGCACTTTTGTAAAAGTTATATGAATACTTGCTACTCACTGATTATTATAACCACCAAATTTTTTTTGGTCAGCTCCAATTCAACAATGTCTTTTGAAATATTGTAAGACAACATAGATCTATGTGCCCTTTCTAATTTTACATAAGGCCTAGACTCTAGATCTATATAGATCTAGATCTAGAGTCAATTTAATTACATTGTGATATGACAATCTAAAAACATCCACAGATTTTCTTTCCTTGAACTAGAGTAGATTCTGGAAACCATAGCCTTTTCCATCTATCTATCTGGGCTGTTGGCTACATAATATAAACCGACCTGTTCAGATTTGAACATAAAAATTAGTGTTCTAATCTACAAATTTATTCTAGTCTAGATAAGAAGTGTTCTTATCTTGAGTACATTTGATCTTGATTCTAGGTCTAGATTCCAGACCTATAGTTTTTAATAAAACTAATCCAGGACGTGTAATCGATCTAATTTAGATTCTAGATTCTAGATCTAGATCTTTACTTTGCAATCAGTGTTTTCCCTTCTTGGTATCCATTCTGAGAATGGAACTTACCGTTCTATGAACTGAGATAAATTGAAGAGCTCAGTGATGTCTGCTTGATTTGTAAAATGATTAAATCTACAGAACCGAGTCTACAGACACAAGAGCTGATGTTATCTTGATTATTCTTGATATCTAGATCTGGATTGGATCTCGGTTCCCTCTCTTGTTGGATATACATACAGCTCTGTTATTGTAATGTCCCCACACTGCTGACATGATCTTAAAGATAACGGTTACGATTGTAAGCAGAAATCATCTTCTTGTAGACCTAAGGGTTTTGATTGAGTGGAAGTCTTGGCTTAGCCTTCGGGACTGTGACCTTTTCTTCCGCTCCAACACTTGCTGCCTCTTTACAAGCTGGATGAAAGTAAAACTAAACGCATACATTATTTACAAAAAGTAGTTCCGAAAACAATTCAATTTCGTAGATCTAATGGTCAGACAGATTTAAGGGCTTCGGAAATTATCTTAAAAGCAATTTTCAATTCATCTTATATAATAAGTTATATTTTATACTGATCTCGACAAATATTTTTTGATTTTTTTTTTCTTCGTCTCGTTACTGACGTCATCCGATGGAAAAGATTCCGTTCTTTTTTAGGTCAGGGTAGACTAATAAAAATAGAAAGAAAACACAGTGGGCTGCACCATGATCGTTCATGAGGGGTTCTAGCTTAAAATATGCAGAAAGTACTTTGGTCAAGTTATAACAGTATTTTGTGAAAATGACAAAGCTTCTCATACTCTGATGTTTATGAAAAAGATGAAACAACAGACTTATCGTATCAATCTATGTCAATCAGTGCACGAGAAAAGTATTATTCTCAAACAAGCAAAAGACTGGACCTGGGGGTGGAGGGTCAAAGTTATTTTTAGTATCTATCACTGAGAGGTACTTTCCCAGTCCCGAAAATTAGCATGAAAAGCAGTCTCAATCAACCCTACTACTACGAACTCATGTAAACATAACTATTTCAGATTCGCTTTGAATAGGCTTAATTCAATTATGTTAGGATCCTTTTTAAAAAATAGTCGTCCTTTCAGAAAATTTTTGGTCATCAAAATGGACTGGACAATTTTCTGCAAAACTTTATTCCACTTTTCGATTGCTTCAAGATTTCTTTGCATTTTTCATGAGCGCCTTGTCATTCCAGCCTTAGGTAATCGAAGCACAGAATGTGAATAATTATATGTTTATATGCCAGTTTTCCGCTGCGCTTTTTTTTGTTGTTGTTGTTGTTTTGTTTAATACTGTCATTTTACACTCTCTTGCCTGATTTGAGGTCTTCTCTTCTGGGTTGCTTCACGAGTTATCCAATAAACTGGTTGTGTTTTACTTTGCCAAAAGCATTCTTGTTCACGTTACCGATAGATTTTTTTTACCCGAGCGCAGCACGTCGAATGGATTGTTTGCATTTGTGGCTTTCTGGGCACTTCTTCCTTCAAAGAATGGATATTCTTCCTTTAAAGAAACCTTAATGACTCTTCTGCTGTTTTAATTATCTTGTTGGCTACACATAATTTTTTACCTACTGCAAGCTCATTTTTCCCAAGTGTTCAGTAACTCAAGACCTATGCATTATTGTGTGTAGCTACTCTAAATAACGTAAAAAAATGTGTTTCCTTTTTGAGAGGGGGGGGGGGGGCGGAGGGCGAAGATAGGGTGTTGGCTTTGATAAAAGAATACATGTTTATACATTTAAGAAGGAAAGGGGGCCTAAAACCTTTATTATACAAAGAGTTGTTGCGATGTGATACAGATAATTGTACAAATAAGAATGGACATCACGTGTAATATGCATGCAAAAGGAGATAGTCGCGTAAAAATTTAGAACATAAAAGCTAACAGCTGATTTGTATAACATAGGCATGAATCAATATTAAACAAACATGAAAAATAGCAACATGGAATGTGCTTACAATGCACCAAAAAGGAAAGTGAAAAAACGTTATTCAAGAAATGGACAGAATAAAACTAAACATCCTAGGACTTGTCAAGGTAGGATGGAAAGGGGAAGGTTTCATGAAACTAGGTAGCAAAACTCCAATTTACACAGAGGGACATACACATGAAAGAGGCGTTGGTATCTTTAGTGATGAAACAATAGCAAAAAGTCTGGGGAGTTGATATCCAATTTCAGACAGAGTGGTTGTAGCTAAACTCTTAGCCAAACAATGAAATCTAGGAATTTATCAAGCATACGCAGATAATGTAGGGTGTAGAAGTAGAAAAGTTTTATGAAGAAATCAAAAAAGCAAAGGGCTATCTAAAATCTCAGGACATCATGATAATAATGGCAGATTTCAACGCAAAAGTTGGGGATGAAAGGGCAGAAAATAATTTTGAGCTTGTGGCATAAGGATTCTTAGTGAGCGTTGGAGTGTGCTAATTGAATGGTGCCAAATCAACGATTTTACCATATATCACAAATACTAGTATCAAAACCATCCAAGACGACAGTAAACTTCGAAGAGCCCCGTAGAAGTAGAAACACAATAAGTTATATTCAAAATCAATTTCAAAAGATTAAGACATCAAAATCATTCCTGGGAGCCGACTGAGATTCAGATCAAAATCCAGTCATACGTACATTTCAGATAAAACGTAACAAATAAATAAAAGACAAAGGCTAATTCTAAATTCCAAATGGACTTGTTAAAAAAATCTGATGAAAAACTAAAAGAATAAATTGCTGTAGCTGTGCATAGCAAATATAAAACTCTAAACAAATCCCAAAAGTAAAAAGGATTTTAAAAAAAATAACGAACATAAGAAATGGATAAACAAAGAAATGCTCGATTTGATGGAAGAAAGGTGGAAATCAAAAAATTTAGGAGCCAAAAACAAACACCTAAAGAAAAATAAATTTTAAAAAATCAAGATATAATGCAGTGTGGCAAAAGAAGAATGGATTAATCAGTAGTGTCAGAAAATACAGCAAAAGCTACATATAGACAGTATGTTCATGCATGCTAAAAATAAGAATATCAGTGGTAAGAAAATTAGATGCATTAGCCCTGGCTGCATTAAATCAAAAGACGGAACAATGGTAATGAAAAAATAAAAACCCTAAACAGATGGTCAGAAAATGTTGAAGATCTTTTCAAAGATGATAGGTGCAAAAAACTGAAATGAAGAAAAATATAGAAGGTCCAACTATCCTTGAAGAAGAGGTAGAGGCAGAGAAGCAGCCATGGCGATGATGAAAAATGGAAAAGCCACAGGACCAAACAACATACCAATAGAAATAATTGCAGCATTAGTTAATGTAGGAATAGTTCTTACAAAAAAACTTATTTATGCAATATATGACAGTGGTACAATTCCAGAAGATTTTTGCAAATCTGTTTTCACAGTACTTTCTAAAAAACAAAGGAGCAACAGAATGTGAACTTTATAGAATAATCAGGTTTATGACCCATTTTACAAAATTATGATAGAACGCGCAAGAGTGTAAAATCAGAAATGTCCGCGAAACAGTATGGCTCTATGCCTGATAAAAAGACTAGAAACGCAATATTCAATTTATCAATGCTTATGGAAAGGGTATAGGAATGCCAAAAGATCTCTATCTCTGCTTCATTAATTATTCTAAGGCCTTTGATAATGTGAAAAATGTAGAGCTGTTTCGTATGCCGGCAAAAATTAGATATGGGTGGAAAAGATCTGAGAGTGGTTATAAATCTAAACTGAGATCAAACTGCATAAGAATTGAAGAAGAACATAGTGACTTCAAATCCATCAAAAGAGGTGTGAGGCAGGGATGTGTAATATGTCCTGATCTTTTTAACCTGGATTGTGAAATGGTCCTATGGAATCAGGCTTAAAAATATACGGAGAAACTCTTAATAATCTTAGGTATTCAGCTATAAAGTTTTAAAAGCGGAATCTGATAAACAACTTCAAAAACATTTAGACACTGTAGTTTTAGAGAGCTAAGGAATGGGCCTCTCTTTGAATATAAACAACAACAACAACAACAACAACAACAACAACAACAACAACAACAACAACAAAAACACCAACAACAAGAAAAAAAAACGATATGTATGTTCATCTCAAAGAAATCCTCTAATTCCAAATGCAATCTCGTTAGCAAAGGCAACAAAATCAAACAAGTTGCAAAATTCGAATATCTTGGTTACCAATTAACATCAGATAATAGACTGAAATAAGTAAAAGAATAGCCATGGCCAAAGATGCATTTCAAAAAAAAGGAAACCAATACTGGCAAACAGAAATATAGCTTTGAAAATAAAAATAAGGGTAACGAAAACATATATATTATGATCAGTACTTTTATATGGTAGTAACAGTCAGACAATAAAAAAGGGAAAACTAGAAGCAATAAAGATGTGGTTTATCAGAAGAATGAGGATGCCATGGACGGAGGCTAATCTTGAGCGATCACTAATTAAAACCATAAGACAGGGGGAACTACAATTTTTGGGTCATATTTGCCGACACAAGGGTTAGAACACATAGCAATCACTGGACAGATTTTAGGCAAACGCAGTAAAGGTAGACAGAGAATACCTTTATTAAAAGTATTAAGTCATGGACAATAGGTAACAACAATGGGCTTAATTGAGAATAGGTTTGAGTGGAGGAATATGATCGCCAATGTCTGTTCCAGACAAGGCACCCAAAGAAGAAGACACGAACATGACAATAATCATATTAAATTTAATTTGAAAAGTATGAGGCTTTTGTAAGCTATTCCGATTGCAATTATCACGTATCTAGACGAAACATCAAATAAGTCAGTATGTCTTTATCGATTTCATTAAAGCTTATCATGAATGAAGTTTTCTTCTTTAAAGGCTATATGAAAATTACATACAGGGACCAAAGAGTTTACCACGATGTAGAGTTAACAGCTGTAGCTGTTATCGTGAGCTTTCCTAGACTACCACATAGATGTCAAGTTTTTAAAAAATTGTAAGCAAGAACCACTTCACGTTTGAAAAACAAAAGACAAATTCGTGTTTTTTTGTTTGTTTTTTTTTTTTATGCGATTTACAAGAATCTGATATAAATTGTTCAAGTTTTTGAAAAATTGTATCTAAGAACCACTTCGCATTTGAAAAACAAAAGACAAAATGTTTTTTTTTTTTTAATGTGATTCACAAGAATGTAATATAAATTGATAAATTTATTCGAAAGATTT
>BLXT01003024.1:340708-355893 GCA_019648995.1 Plakobranchus ocellatus
GTCAACTACCACGGGCAGCAGAGGCGAGAAAGACAAGGTAGGGATGCAGATTAGAGCAAGCATTGTATTTTTTTATGCTCAGCCCCCACACAGTGTGTTGCATCTTACACCATCCAACAGAAATAACACTGCTGCTAACCAGGTGTTAAATATGTAATATAATGTCCTTATTGTCAGGTACTCCTATTACAAAGATATATATTGTGCCTTACTTAAGGGCACAGTGCCAGCCAAGGTAGGATTGAAACCCATAACCTTGTGATCAAGGGTTTGGCACTTACACCGCCCACATTACATGATAACACACTCATAAGTGATTTGAATTTTTTTTTTTCCTTGCTCTGTATTGTCTTATCTTATCAATGTTCTTATTACCATCCTTTTTCTCCTCTGAAATTTTAGAATAAACAGTTTCTGTAAAAGTTCTTTTCAACATTAGCTAATACTGACTTTTACCCAGGGGCTCATATATGATTCATTGCAGTTTTGTATTGTGAAGTATTAGGTGTATGCAACAAGAGGGTATAAAAGGATTGCAGTAGAGTGGAAAATGTCTTTCTTGCATGTGTTTCCACAAAAGAGGCTTTGGTTACACAGTCCTATTTGTCTTGTAAATGCTGTGTCGTGTAATTTTCAAATATGCTCTATCATTGAAACACATTTATTAACTCATATACTACATATTATGTTGCTTACTTTTGCTCGCAGATTCATCCTCAGATGATGACAGTGTATTGGATGAAGAACAGTTACGCAATTTCCAGCGTGGTGGACAGGCCCGGGACTCGGGTGCTAGTTCCAGCAGCTACAGTGACCATGGGGCATCCTCACCTTTCCATGCAGGTGGTAGCGGAGGATCTGGCCATCCAGAGAGGCCCCGGAGTGCCCAGTTTTCTAATTATGTGATCCCTGGTAACACAGCGCGCAATGCCCTGGCTGATGTCATGCAGGCTGGCAGACACTGTGAGTTCTATCAGACTAAATTCACGTTTTCAAACCATGTCTACACAGCTTCTTGTCATAGCCTCTCTCCATGCTTTTCCTGTCCATTGTCTTATCCTGGCATTCATTACATTAGGATACTTTTATGGTTTGTAACACTTCCTTTCAATTTTGTACTGCTGTACATGTCTGTCATTCTTAGGAAGCTATACAAGAAGTGTGTGTTAAGCCCTCTGTAAACAAAATGGCATGTAAATTAATTTCTTCAATTTTGGAAAAGTGATATAACGAAACATGAAAATATTGGAACTGCTTGTTTGTAAAACTGCATCTGACGGATTAGGAGCCTTAATACATTTCACAAAAGAATTGCCACGTCTTTTAAAATATAACATAAAGTCATGTGTATATATATATATATATATTACATAAATATGTGCACAAATGCCTATGGTACTTGTGCTCACATTTAAAAAAAAAAAAAAGCTAATCCCAATGTGTTGTTTCTGCTTGCCTTACGTTGCAGCTCATCACATATCATCTCAGCCGCCTGATGTTACAAACAATGCAAAGAGTACCAGGCAGGCTGACCGTGTCGGCCGCTACAACCAATCTTCAGTGAGAGTGAATGCCTCAGGCAACTTGTCGGGCATGACAGATGATGATGGTAAGATTCTATACTATCCCAGTCAGATAATGGTGTTAAGATTCTAGACTATCTCAGTCAGATGGTTATGGTAACAATCTAGATGATCTCAGTCAGTCGAGGATTGTAAGATTCAAGACTGTCTCAGTCAGATAAGGATGGTAAGATTCTAGACTGTCTTGGTTGAATAAAGAATTCATTTTTGGGAAGAGGAGAAAATTACTAAACATCTACATCCATATCAACCTTACACTCATTGTTCATGTTGCAAGCTTTTTAGTGTGATGTAAGCCAAATGATTATGATTAGCATAATGTGAGAATAATATGCTTTTTGCAGATTCAAGCATTTTTGCATTTCTGTCAAGTGATAAAGTTCCAGTCTAGAGCAACTCAATCATGATCAAATTGAGAGACCTTGAGAAAAGTCTATTCTATAAAATGATCTAAAATGTTGAGAATACGAATAAATATTTATTGCAAGGACGATGAAGCAATACAATTCAAAGAGTGTTCTTTGTTTTCTTACCTCAACATTGCAAATTGAGAACTAAAAAGGTGACAAGGGGAGCGCCAGATTCTATACACTTGTGTGAATTTAAACTTGTCCAAATGTTGCACATTGAAGATTTTTTTTCACGATAGGGAAACAAGAATCTCTTGGCTTCCTTTGACATGGTCCAAGGCAGATTGTATACCAGCCAGCCATACCAACCCTGTAACAATCTTGTATCTATATTGTTGATCACCTCTAAGAGTCTTTTTATCACTGGACCCTGTTTAAAACCGCTTGCTATTTCTTTGTTTGTTGACAGCACCTGCTCATGGAAAAGTGTCGGCCAAAATCCAACAGCTGCTCAACACATTAAAAGTAGGTTTGAGTTGTTCTTCCCCACATCAAAATGATAGATTATGAGATGGGCCCTTTCTCTGTGCCTAAGTATAAAGTTGTTTAAAAGATGAAAAAAATGGAAGGAAAAACAATCTTAGAAACTTTAGGGTACTTATCATTGTGATATAACAAAGACTGTGATTAGAAAGAAGGGCAAAAATTCTGGCCCTTGATTGGAATTAATGATCTGAGTTATTGGGTTTTTTAAAAGATTAGAAAAAAGAAATTAATTTTGATTATCAAAATTATTGTATAATTTTTTTTTTAAAATCTAGAAGAATCCTCACATCTGACATTAGAAGAGAAATTATTTTTTATACTTTCATAGTTGTGTAGAAGATTCTAATGGTAGAATACAGACATGATGCTTCCTTCTATATTTTTTTCTTTTCTTATCTTTTTCAAATTACAGGAAAGAAAAGCCTCTGGGGCTGAAAGTATATTCCTTATTGATGGAAGCTTGTGTCAGGTTTGCCTGGCCAAAGTCTCAGGCCCTGAAAAGTTCTAACATTTGTTGCACTTGATCTGTTTCAGAGACCCAAAAGAAAGCCGTTGAGAGAGTATTTTGTAGATGAAGAGGAAGCTACGCTTGAAGGTAGGAAGTTTGTGTGGTGTTATCACAACATGAGACATGTTGGGCAGCTCCAAGAGGTTAAAATGTTGGCACAGTTGTTGAAATTTTTTAGGTTTTAGACTTAACAGACTTGTAACAGTTATGTAACACTGGCTCTCTAAGGTACGATTTGATGTCTCGGCAAATGCTTTATTTGCTGTATATTAGACCTGTAGTCACACAGCTGTTCCATCAAACAAGTTTCACTTTGTGGCAGCATGACACATTAACTAAGATTGATCAAAAGTTTTTTTTTCTTAATTTTTTTCCTCTTCCTCTCACCTGTTGTTTTAATTTCTATTTATCATTTATTTGACGCTCGTTTCTTTTCTTTATCTCTTTCAATTACTATTTTATATAGTTTTATTCCCCTCAGTCCCTTCCAAGTCTTACTCAGGCTTGCTTCAAGACTTCATGTGGTTTTAAAGAATAATAGAATTCTTGGTCAAGTTTTGCTTTAACTACTCAATAAAAGCAAATGCTGAATCATATCAGCTATTCAAAATTTCATTTGTTTAGTGTAAGTGAATGTAGAATCTTGATTGGTGAAAGCTTTTCAAGCTTAAGTCTGTTAGATTTTTTAAAATTTGTGTTTATTTTGATGTTCTTTTTTCTTGCTATAAATGAATGACCAATTATTTAATTTTTAAATTAGTTTGTAAGATTCTCTTGAGAAATTCTGGCATTCAAAAAAAAAAACTTTTTAATTGTACTTTCCCAAAAAGTTCTACAAATAAAACTGATTAAAAATTTTGTACACATTGCAGTTCCCACCACCGATCCAAATGCACCAAAACCTGAAGGAAAGGAACTCATACCACAGCCTGGAGACCCTCTTGTAGTAAGCTCACAACTTGGCCCCAATTTCATTCTGTGATAAATCTTTGAACTTTTTTTTAGGGTTCGCAATAGAAAAGGATTTTTTAGGGCAAAGTTGCTATTTTTTCTTCAAAATAGAAAGATTGCAAAATAATGAGTCAGTGTTGAGAGTGTGGGAATGAAGATGCCTGATTATACTCATGCCAAGGAGTCAATATATACGGTTCACAGAGTGCTGATCTCACAGTGGTTTTGTTTATGCTTTTCCTATCCCTTTGTTTATGTTAAAGTTTGGGGAAAGGATATCATCTTGGGATCAGTTCTAAAGAGTAATATTTCACAATGAATAGTTTGAAGGAAAATGCATCTCATTTACTTTTTGCCTTCTTTGAAATATGCCTTAGGAACATTTTCATGTAGTTTTCATCATTGCCTAGCTCAATTAGAGGGATCTTGTGAAAATCTAGCGATTTGATATGTGTTAAATGTAGCAGTTGAAAACTTAAAAAAACATTGAAAAACCTTTGAGACTTAATCTTCAAAAGTTATGGTTGAAATTGTTTAGAGTGATGAGGCTGAGATGGATAAATAAATCAGTGCCTTGGTAGTGCCTGGCTGTGGAGAAAGTTAATGGATGCACTTTGTTGACTACTTCTCATCAAGAGTACCCATAGAAAAGCACTGCTTTCATCTAAATAGTGGTTTGATTTTCTTTATTCAGTGCCCATCAGGTCTTCCTCGCAATCTGGAGGGTGCGCTGCAGCGCTACGGGTCATCATCTTACAAAGCCAATGCCATAACAGTCTTAGATCCCAACGGCAAGCCATCTTACAACCTGACCTATGGGAAACTCCTGACCCGAACACAGAAGATTGCCTACAGCCTTCTGTGTAAGGTTGGACAAAAGGGAGAGCCCATCAGAACTGGAGACAGGGTGAGTTTGGAGAACAAAATGCACCCTTCTTGGTGCGAAGAAAGAAGTCAGAAAGTTTTATTTAATGTATACTTTTGAATTTTTTGGCATATTTAGAAAGGGAGAATGGAACCCTATATTAAGAGGGCCCTTATTTTCTCTATTCTTAATTTTTCTTGCAGATGCTTTTTTTCATCTTTTCTTTAAAAAAAAATATCTGTTGTATTACTCGCCATTTTATATTTTTAATGTCATTTCTTCCTCTGCCATTCCCAGGTTGCCCTTGTCTACCCCAACAGTGACCCGATCTCCTTCATCTGTGCATTCTATGGCTGCATCATGGCTGGGGTGGTTCCTGTACCTGTGGAGGTTCCACTCAGCAAAAGGGGTGCGGGTTCAAATGTGAGTTTATACTGACTGTGCAAACTTGTTATGAGGCATTTTCCCTTCTCTATGTTTTCTGAAATAGCTTTTTTATACAGAATGAGGAGGCATGACAAATTTTTCTTCTCTTTTATGTTACACATATCATCAAAATTTTTACATAATCATAAAGACTTCCATTTTTATTTCTGTGGGTAAAACATACAAGTCTCTCTTCCCTTTTCTTACAATGTAACTGTAGGATGCTGGTGGAACAGGTGTTGGCTTTCTCTTGGGTAGTTTGAGTGTGTGCTGGGCCCTTACTTCAGAGAATTGCTTCAAAGGTCTGCCAAAAACATCCAATGGAGAAGTTGTCACTTTCAAAGGTAAGGCAGATCCCACCCTCCTTATTTCCCTCCTTGTCCCCAGTTTCATTATAAAATAAGTTGCGTTGCAGCAGGCGCAAGTGTTTGATAAATACCTGCAGATATAATTTTAAATGCCTTTTTACCAAAACTCTTGAACAATATTTTAGTATTTGACACCATTTGAAGAATGTCGTGCGGAATATATAAAAGCAATTTTTTTTTCAGAGGTTACTTTTGGCATGATGTTTTTGGTGACTTAATATATTTGTTGGCAAAACAGATTTTACTCAGACTTAGAGAATATTATGAGGCTATTTTGCAACTTTTTGATCATGAATGAAGAGAAATACTTATGTACAATATTAAACAATCTGTTTTTGATGCTTCACTTTGTAATCCCATTTTTAAAATGTGTGTCATAGATGGTGTATGTTTGTAACCTAATTTTGTAAGTACAGTTCATTTTGCATGGCTGCGTTATAGGTTCAATGAAAACCTGTTATATTTACCACTATGTAAAGATGCCAGTTTTCTGCTGACAGGTGGCACCTTTTTGCTTAGCTGTTTACTTTATTTATAAAATGTTTTGTGTCTTATTTTCCTTTCAAGGGTAGATCTTCTTTTCACTTACTGCCTGGTCTCCTATCTGTCATCTCTTGTTTATCTGATGGACTGAAATTTCAGAACACGAGGAAATTACTTAAGTTATTGGAACTGTGAAATTGATTGAACCAAGCATCATTGTTTATTCTGTATCTGGTTTCACCCACTTTTTCTGCCCCATCCCTTTGACCAAGTACACAGTGTCTGAGGCAGTGATCTTCATTGCTATACTATCTGGGGGTTTTGTTGCTGATTCTCTGTACTCTCACAGGTTGGCCACGCTTAAACTGGTTCATAACTGAGAACCTGAGCAAGCCATCTAAAGACTGGCAGCCACCACCGAGGCAAACAGAGGATGTGCCAGCATATATTGAGGTACTTTCCTCATACAGTTTTCTTATATTTCCTACTAAGCACTAGAGTGCAATACATTTTGAAAACAGCTTATGAGACATAGTATTAGCACTAATAGGGTGAATTTTCTCAATATTGTTTGGAATTAAAAAAAAAAGTATTTTTGAAGTACATTTTTCCCTTTTTAAAACACGGGGCCAAACAGCCAGGGAGTATGCAGTAATGTAAAGCTTTGACTTTGACTTTGTCAAATGTACTGTTGACTCATTCAGTATCCATATACTTAACACAGTTGTGTACAGCACTCATTTGCAGGGTAACTATATAAATTATGCATTGTCAAAATGTCCCTTGTATCAGGCTATCTTGTTGGCACATCATCAACAGAGATGGGAAAAGTTAAAATCTTGGTGAAAATGCTTTAAGTCTCATTATCTTGTAAAAGGTAATCTATTTTCATGCACTTTTTTACTGTCATAAAATATACAAGAAAGGTTTTGTATTATTAAACTGTGTCACATTCTTTCTGATCTGACAAATATAATTTTTTGTTTAAAATCATATTTAATACATACACAATCAATGAAAATGCTCTTGTTAGGGGGAAAACTTACATTATGTTTTTAATCATGGTTTTCTATTTTTTTCCCTTTGTAGTATGCTCTAAACAAAGATGGCAGCACAGTGGGGGTGACAGTAACAAGGAGTACAATGCTCTGTCATTGCCAGACACTGACAGTGGCTGCAAACTATACAGAAGGTAATATCAGACATGCCAACCATTCTGGACATTCCAGGTGACCAGAAAACTATCTGAAATCCTGAATCTGTATTTCTGTCACAAATTCTGAAATTTTGCCATTTTCTGATCAAAGCAAAAGACAACAAAAAACCTAGAACTAAGTAACGACAACTAAAAAAAAAAAATAAGTAAACAATTTCTCTGTGCCCTATGGGCCTATCCTAAATCTGTGCAGGCTAGTGCTGCAACAGCTTTCTGACGAACCAGGTGTGTTTTCATGTGTATGTTGTGGCCCCCATATAGCTTAAAGCTGTTGGCTATGTTTTGTTTACCCTGGAGGACACAGTGTATATTTTGAGACTTACAAGAGGAAGGAATCGTGTGGTGATTGCCTATCTCATATGTGTGGCACATCACTCCTATATCACTGATAGGTGATGAGTTCATGGTCAGTCATTCACACTGGGTACTCATGTGGCTGGACTAGGGTTTGTTTCAGTAGACTTATTACCTTAGTGAATGAAGCAAGTCAAAAAAATTGTAAAGGCAAATTTGAAATCAGGGACCCATAATTAAGCAAAGTATCATTGCAGAATATCAGTTTTTATTGATAAACAATGATATATATATATAGAGGGGGGCATTGTTTTTTCTTTATAATCTGTTCACCTCCAACCAACTATTCGCTAAAGATTTATTTGAG
Organism: Plakobranchus ocellatus; assembly: GCA_019648995.1. NCBI lineage: Eukaryota > Metazoa > Mollusca > Gastropoda > Plakobranchidae > Plakobranchus > Plakobranchus ocellatus. The sequence goes on from BLXT01003024.1 coordinate 348,666, forward strand.
ACATAAACATGAAATGCCTTGATCTCTAGCCTATGGAGTTAGTTGTAACATTGATCTATCCTAGTGCTTTGCTATCACCCATCTAGACATGGCATTGAAGGCTTGGCCTTAAATAGTCTCTCATTCCAGCTAACCAATGCCATTCTTGTGAACGTTATTATCCTTATTTAGACCATAAAATTTAATGTTTTCAAAATAGCCAATTGGAGACAACCTAATTAGAAGTTCCAATTCCCAGAGACAACAGCAGTGTTTTGAAAAAGAATACAGAAAGGAATTTGGCTACATGTGTTTGGACTAGGGGACTTTTAAACTTCTTTCTGTAGTTGAGAAAAGCTAGTAAAACATTAAAATCAATAATGCACTTTGGGAATTACAGCAGACTGTTTTATTATATATTTCTAATTCTCTTATGACAGGGGAAGTAATGGTCTGTGTCTTGGACTTTAAACGAGAAGTGGGACTATGGCACGGTATCTTATGTGTAAGTTGATTTAAGTTGTTTCTTTTTAATGCTATGTCTCGTGTTTGTGTGTGAATGGAGTAGGTGGTGATGAGAGAGGAAGAGGAGAAAGGATGAGGGTAGGTGGGTTTCTGTTGGTGGGAGTAAAACAAATGGTTCAATGTCTGAAACTTGCTTAATTTCAAAAGTATATGGAAATAAGAGGCAAATTTTAGTCTTGTGGGCAAATTTCTGTTTATCATTAATGGTGTTAATTTTTTAGAATATGCCTTGCCAGCAAAGTGAAATAAAATACCTCTATATTTGTCCCCATTTTTATGCATACATTTTAAAGCTTTATAAACATTCTTTATGGTATTTGATGGTATCATTTTCTGATACTTTACAGTCAACTTAGTTTTCCCCATGCAAGGTTTTGCCTATTTGTTCTGTTTAGTGTGCAAGCTTGCATTTCTGAACTGAACATTTGTTTCTTCCTACAGAGTGTATTTAACGGGATGCATGTGATATTCATTCCTTACTCACTTATGAAAGTAGATCCAGCATCATGGATGAAAATGGTCACAAAATACAAAGGTTGGTATTTTTAACTTTTATTTGACCTCACAGGGCGGAATAAAAGAAATATGCAGCTCACTTTGTAAACATGTTTGTTACAATGGCACCTTTCTTTTTTTTTAAATGTGCTTTTAGATATCTGTGCTGTTTCTTAATTCAAGCAACAATTATGTAGTATTTAGTATTTCAGTGCATAAAATAGAAATTTGATGTTCAACTTTATGTGTGGAAACCTATCCCAGTAACACTTTTGAAACAAGAATATGCCTTTTCCTTGATTTTAAATGGATTTAGTAACAAAGTTAAGAGTGCTTTTATCTTAACACATAAAAAACACATCTCTATCTAGTTGTTCTCATTGCAATGCTTTTAGAATGCAGTTTCAGACCATATCAAGGCTTCAGAATGTTTGAGATTGACTTCATGACTCTTTCGGACTGGTCTGGGGGTATAGGATAGTCATAAAAAGAAATAGTATGGTTTTTGTGTGTGTATTTTTTTTCTTTTTTTTTTTGTGATTGTTTTCTGTGTGAATTGTAATTTTATTGCCTGCCAATTGTGTCATATCTTCCAGCAACTGTTGCCATTGTGAGATCTAGAGATATGCATTGGGGTCTGCTTGCTCAAAAAGACCACAAGGATGTGAATTTCAGCTCTCTGCGTCTGCTCCTTATTGCTGATGGTGCTAACCCATGTGAGTATTTGTATCCCACTCATGAAGTAGTTGTTTGTGAAAACAAAGTTTGCTCCCGAAATGTCTAAGTTTCATTTGTTTATCATTTTTACACCAGAGTTGTACTCTTAGACCAGTCTTAAAAAAAAAAAAAAATCACGTAGGATGTTTTATCCTTTTTTTTTTTTTAAAACAATTATTTTTACTCTTGGAAGTGACTTTTCAGAAAAAAAAGGTATTGATGTTTTCCTATGCTTCCAATTTTTTTTATTTCATTCGAAAAAGGTATCTATGTTTTTTCTTTTTTTCATTTACTATTGTAGTCTTCTATGTAGGCATTCTTTTGAATCGTGGGATTGAAAACAAAATCATAGGTGTGAAAAAAAAAAAAATCGAGAATCTTAATAGAGATGCCATTCAAGATGAATTCGGTGTGTGACGAAAAAAAAAAAAAAGGTTGTGAGACACTGGAAGATGATAAAAAAAACTATACACATATATTTTTTCTTTTTCTTTTCAGGGTCTTTGACATCTTGTGACTCATTCCTTAGTGCTTTTCAAAGCAAAGGTCTGCGTCCAGAGGCGATCTGTCCGTGTGCAAGCTCCTCAGAGGCTCTCACAGTCTCAATCAGAAGGTAGGAAAGGCAGCTGGCTTTCATTTGCCATAGACTGTTCTAAAAAAAAAAAAATAAGAGTATTGAGGTGTTTAGAGCTGATTTCCTGTATTTTTCAGCATATCCTACTTTTAACCAACTTGTTTTTTTTTGTTTTTTTATAAATTTTTTTATTGCACTGAGATTCTGTGAATTATTTTCGACTCAGAAATTCTTAGGGCCCATTCTTCAGCAAGTTGAAGTAAATTGAATGAGCTCCATTTTTTTTTAAACATGCCATGTTTTTAACTGTCATATTTGAAGATATTAGGGGTTATTTTGGGGTATGTCCTTAAAGAGCTATTAAATGTGTGTTCTTTCAGAGCCATTTTGCTGCTTGTACTGTAAGAGCCATTGATGCGTATGAGGCATTTTGCCTCATGTCCTTTAAGAGCCTTTTTGCCTTATGTCCTCTAATATTTTATTGTATGTGCTGTATGAGCCATTTTGCCTTGTGACCTGTAAGAACTGTTTAGCTGTATGGTGCTGTACAAGCCATTTTTCCCCATGTCCTGTAACATACCTTAGCTGAAGAAACCAATAATGCTTTGTTTCTGTTACGCTGCTCAGGCCAGGCAGAACAAGTTCCAGTGCGACTGGCCGTGGTATCTTATCTATGCAGGGTCTGAGTTTTGGTGTGGTCAGGGTGGACAGTGAGAACAGCCTGACCTCTCTCACACTCCAGGACTGTGGACAGGTCATGCCTGGAGGTCAGAGCAGGCTCTTTTTAGTTCTTCCTTTTTTTAAATTTTTTAAACTAAAGTATGTTTTGAAAGTGAATAGTAAATGCCTTGAAAGCATTAAACAACGTCAAAACTCTAGAGGAAATGTTCTAAGATTTTGGTAATTACCTGGTGTATGTTTGTTAATGCTAGAAAGTGTACTTTATATGTAGTGACCAGTCCTCATGTGTCAGATGTCACATGCAATACTCTAGAGAGAAAAGAAATTTAAAGTTTATGGTCCTCTTTTTTTCAGATCTTTGTCAGAAAGAAAAAAAATTCCTTTTTTTTTTTTGGAGCAAAGGATTACTATTTTAGATCTCTGTCCAGTTTTTGACCGCTACAAAGTAAATGTGCAGCAGGCTCACAAATGAGCCAAATGGCAGGTCTATACTTTTGAGTTTGAATAAAGATATTAAAGTAAAGATAGAGAAAAATGAATTTCCAGTGCTTTTATATACAAAGTTCTCTAACATGTCTGTAGAAAATCCTTCTCACAGAGAAGTGAGTTTTTTATCTCACTAGCTGTAGGTTTTTATTTAAAGTCAATCATTCAGAACCGCAACTTGAGGGATTTCTACACAGATAAAATTCAATTTCTGGTTGAATCACTAGTTTGGAAATGTTAAATATCCAACTTGATACTTACTTGGAGTGATCTTGAAACATGATATTGTTAAATTGTTTTTCTTCTGAGATTATAAAATCAGTTGGTTTTTTTTTTTGTGTGTATGCAAAAGTTACTTGTTATGACTTACAACTCCAAGAAAAAACATAATTGTTGTTGTTTGAGGAAAGTGTTCCTAACCTTAGCTTTAATGTGCAATTTTATGGAATGAAGGACTTATTCTTGATTTGATCAAACATCATTTTGATGAGACGAAAAATGCTCAATAAAAATAGTAAACAATAACAGCAACAAAAACTTAAAGAATCATTTCAACATTGTTATTTTATTTTTCTTTAAAAAGGGAAATTTTATGGATTTACCTGTTGAAAAAAAAAGATGCATCATCAGTTGGCTTCTACCTCTGTATTGTGTCTCGAACTCTGCTGTGACAACTCAAAAGGGATACTCCTTTGAAAAAATGTGTTTTGTTTTTCTTTGAAAGGGTGCTGAAGTGATTCATCCTTGCAAATATTCATTGGGTATTAAAAAAATAACAAGATGCCTAAGTTGTGGTTTGGTCTCTTACCATGGGTTGGAATCAACTGTAACATATAAATGTATGCATATGTGCCCCATTATATCCATCTATGAAAATAATCCATTTCAAATAAAGAAAGATTAAAATATGTGTATGTATCTTCATACAGCCACTATGGTGGTCATCAAGCTGGATGGTCCTCCACTCCTGTGTAAAAAAGATGAGGTTGGAGAGCTTTGTGTCAGTGCTGGCTATACCGGCTTCAATTACTGGGGGCTGCAGGGCATCACACAGACAACTTTCCAGGTATATTCATTGGACAAATCTTGTACAATGGACTACATCCACTAATCCATTGCATTGTTGTTTATAACATAGCAGCAATAGCTTTAAATGTTCCAGGAGTCTTATGCAACTCTGTTTTCTGTGATATGCAAAACTAAAGTTGGTGTGCATGCATTCGAGCCACACCTTGATATCTTAAGTTCAGCCAAATGGTGTTTTCCTATATATTGTCTTTGTAGCTCATGACGTATTAACTTTGTAAATGCTATTTGTATAAGCTTTTCAGTAAAACCCATTCCTTCCTTATGCCAGAGTAAGACAAACAATTTGGAACACCAGTTGATTTCTCATAATAAGCCTAAAAGTGTTATTTGTGGAACCTTGAAAAAAAATACCTCATATATTTGACCGCTGAAACAAACATAAACATGCATTTCTGTATTGTGTGTTTTATCCAGATCCAACCAGTGTTGGAGGACGGGAGGGTTCAGACCGACAGGACTTATGTGAGAACTGGACTCATCGGTTTCTTAGGTCCTGTGAGTATACAAGCCTCTCTGTTTATATGGTCATCCTTCCAGAAAGATCTTTGCGAAATTCCTGCAGAAAATTTCATATTACAGAATTTTAAAAGTCTAATTGATTCATGTGGGTCTGCATTAGTTTCCATCAGTGTTTGTTTGGGCTAATGCCAGCTTCAACATTATGTGAAAAATCATTTACTAATATTCAATTATATTGGGCTTAAAACAAAAAAAAAAAAAAAAAAAAAGCAAAGATTTAATGTTAAGAAATGAAGGTTCATTTCTTATTGTAATGGGATAGTCCATGTATTGTTATTGCACCTTTAAAATTCAGAAAAATGATTTAAAAAAAAAGGTTTGAGAGAAAACAAAGCAAGAAAGTATTTTTCATTTTCATGCCAAAGATATTCTAATACCAACATGGGAAAAGAATTGAAGTTTCTAAGAGACTAGGCCTATTCATTCAGAGAAAACAAGACAACAACAAAAAAAAAAAAGAAAATGAGTATTTGGAAGCAGTTTATACACAAACCAATCAAATTTTTTTTTCTGCCTTGGAAATCATTTGTTTTCTAAAATTTGCTCACCTGTATCTCAGGGCGGTCTGGTGTTTGTGTGCGGCAGCAAAGAAGGCCTGATGCAAATCTCAGGTCGAAGGCATAACACGGATGATATCATTGCAACAGTTTTAGCTGTGGAGCCTATGAAATTCATTTATCGAGGAAGGTAATCTGCATGCTACTGCAAGTCTAACAAAATGCATTCTCAGTATTCCTCATTTATGTGCCATGCGAGCTTGGATATCATATATGTTGCTCAGACACACAGACACACAATGTTTAGGCAATGTCCTTGGAATAGACAAAGAATAAAAAGGCTGGCTGAAAATAATATTTAAAAAAAAAAAATGTAATTGTAAGAAAGCCCTGTCTTCAATTAATATATGATTAACCTGTTTTTGCTTCGGGCTATAATAAATTCTTTTAAAAAAATTATTTTCCAGCAAAGCCAAAGTTTTAGCTTGTAATGATAGCTATATTGATAGTTTCTTTTTGGAAGCTGTGTTCTAATGACTGAAGTAAATAAATGGAAGATGGTTTCCCTTTTTGAGAATATATGTGTGTTTACAACCTTCAAGTGCACACACAGCTGTGCAGGTGTATGTGTGTAGATTTTTTTTGCTTATGGAGTTGGATGGAAATCTAGTGTAGAACTAGATCTACATCAGATTTATATCTAGATCTTGATTCTGAAAGCCGAAATCAAATTTAGCAAACAGAATGGGGTAAGGAAAAAAAAGGAATATATAACAGTCAATTGGTAAACTCAGATTTAATGTATGTGTGCAGGCAGGACATGTGCCGTTGCCAGTGTTATTTCTAGCATGCCCCATGACAAGTCAGACCAACAAGTAATATTACATAGCTCTTAAAAACGTCAATGGAATAAATGCAAATGTTTGAGCAAAACTAAGAGCCTTTAATTCATAAATGAATCCAATATAATTTGCTTTATGTATTGATTTCACAAGTACATAATAAATTCTTCTGAATTAAAATTCTGGTCTTTTTTTTTTTTCTTCTCATTTCAATGTTTTGGAGTAATTTTTACCTCTAAGTTCGTTTTAAAAATATTCATTGATCAATCAATTCTCAAAGTTTACAGTGTGACCATTAATCTCATCAGAGCTCCCATACCTTTTCTCTCTCTCCCTCTGCAGAATTGCTGTGTTGTCCATAAAAGTGGTCAATCAATTCTCAAAGTCTACAGTGTTGCCATGAATCTCATCAGAGCTCCCATACCTTTTCTCTATCTCTCTCTGCAGAATTGCTGTGTTTTTCATAAAAGTACTCAATCATTTCTCAAAGTCTACAGTGTTGCCGTGATTCTCATCAGAGCTCCCATACCTTTTCTCTCTCTCTCTCCCTCTGCAGAATTGCTGTGTTTTCCATAAAAGTGCTCAAGGATGAGAGGATAGTGATTATAGCTGAGCAAAGGCCTGACTGCACGGAGGAGGAGGTAAAGCTATACTGGTCTGCTAGGGAATGACATAAAAGGAAACAATAGATTGATGTCACTTCAGTGAGCATCACCCACCATTTAGCGCAATTTGTTTCTTAATAAATTTAGATCTGGAAAAAATGCTCTTAGATTAGAATTGAGATTATTTTGATGTGCTTTTTTTTTTTTTTTTTTTTTTTT